>CAKNWW010308149.1:0-20647 GCA_932074435.1 Andricus kollari | reverse complement strand
TGCGTATTTCTTGAGATATTTTGATGTCTCAAGTTAAAAAAACCACCTCTTCAATTTTCCCATTACATTGATGTTTGTTTTAAACCCCCCGCCCCCCGCCCAACCGCGTCCAACGGGACCGAAAAATCACCTTCTGAATGAGGATCAAGTGTTTTGCAGTATATTGGTCGTATATATTATTTGTCTGCAGGTATGTTTTTTATGACATAATTTTTATTTGTTTAAACAATACTTTTTCACATTTTTTCGCGAATTATCTTTACTTCCACAACAAGTTAAGCTAATTAGACAATATGAAATATCAGTCAGGTCGATTAAATTTGTTGGTAATTGTTTAAACAATTTTTCATTTTTGAAAAGTAACTTTTGACTGGAATTAGGAAGACAAGTGCAGTTTTTTGTAAATCATGCAACAAAATTCATTAGGTTCTTCCATGATGACATTTTTCATTATCTAACCATCATTGATTGAACAATTTCAATTTGTTTAAACAATTTTCTGAAAAAATGTTTTTTTTTTTAATGACATGGGCTAATTAGTTAATCCTTCGTATTGATTTTCGTTTCAAATTAAATAGTTCAAGTTACAGAAAAGTGGGGTACTTTTTTGATATTTTGGCGAAAAAACTGTTTTAGCCGATGACAATTAATTAAAAATTTATGGGTAAGTAGTGTAGAGTGTTAACATAGGAGGAACTAATGAAGTTTATTGAAATATTAGTAAAAAAGACTGCATTTTTCTGCATGTTTTTAGTCAAAAGTTGCATTTCAACAATGAAAAATGATTTAAATAATTTAAAATAAATTAAAACGATCATGTTAATGTTTTAATTAAACCGACCGCTTTATATTGCTCAGAGATGGTGTACATTTTTCATATTTTGTTATAAAAGGTTTGAACAAATGAAAATTCTTTAAAAAATTGTGGAAAGGTTGTAAGAGTACCAGCCATACCAGAAATATTTCGACTTTGTTGACAACTTTGCGAAAAACTGCATTTTCCTGCTTTATTCTAGTCAAACGTTGAATCGATTGTAGTGATTTCTTATATTGTCTAATTAGTTTACATCGTTGTGACGTTACCGATAATGTTCAAACAAATGTGAAAAATATTATTTAAAGAAATAAAAGTTGTTTAAACAATTCGTAATTAATAAAAAATACATTAAAGTTTTTAATTTGACCATTAAAAATGATATGTGATTTCTGGTTTTTAGGGCATGCATGAAGGGGTTGAGGGAGTCAAAAAAAAAGCAATGCATACGTTACATTCGGGGAACTTATTTTTTTATTTTCCATTAAGGCATTTCCCTTTCGGGGTAGTTGTGACTCGTTCTGTGAGGAAAGGATTAATGTGAGGAAGGAGGAATACATTTTTAAATTGATCTAGAATTCTCGTATTATTTATTTAAATAACACGTCCGTTCCGCAATACTGCTCCGACCCAGGTTGCTGATGATTTTAAGAATTCCGTTTAATTTGCACTCGTTTTATGGAAATGTACGCTTTTCTGTCTCATCTTGGTAAAAATGGGTGTTTCTCCATGTATTTGCAATGGGAAAATTCAGGGGTGGGCGGAACCCCTAAACCTAGGGCGCGCGACTGTTGGTTCTCGCGCTTCGCGCTTGTTAATGTATTTACCTAGCGCTACGCGCTCGATCTTTGTATTTCCCCCATATTCGTGCACAGACCTTTTAAAATTAAAGGTCAAAGCATCGACAGCTGTAGTGTGGTTTTTGTGAAATCTCTTTTGTCAAAGCTCCTTCGGCTTTAACGAACACATTTTTATCACATGTTCAAAACTTTTATATCAAATGTATATTACATTTATTTCTGTACCTCGGCCTTGGATTGTTTATTCAGATGTTTCAAAATAAAGCAAAGATTTTATTTATCATGATTACTTTTCTATTCGTTCCTTATTTCGCATTGAATTTTATTCTCAGCTCTCTGAAAAGTGTATCATTTCAATAAATTTATATTCTTACAATTCATAATATGCATTGGTATTGAAACAGACGTATTTTCATTGTCTTTTTTTATAGTTAAAGAAAAGTGCGCATCCTATAAAAAACTTTTGTATTGAACATTTTATTGCAACTTGTGTCGTTTTTCCATAGATTAAATTTGTTTATTTGCAATGCTATTTTTTACGATTCAAACTAAAAATACGCATCCTTGCGTAAAGTGGTTCTGAGCAAATTTATAGATATAATTTAGGCGACAAATTTTGTTAAATAAAACTTTATGGTAGCTTGTGTCTTTTTGCCAAAAAGATATATTTTTTTAAATTTTTATTAGGTATATTTTTATGACAAAAGTTTATAAAAAATTTGTAGATCCTTTTTGGTTGAACAACTTTCGTCTGTTAATTTTTCTTCGTACCTTAGGTCGTTTTTCAAAAAATTTAATTTTTAATTTTATTTCTTACGATTAAAATCGAAACTACACGTTCCATCAAAAAATGATAGCTCTTTTTTAGGTGAAAAATTTTTGTTGAAATATTTTTTTTTCTTACCTTGTATCGTTTGTCCAAAAATTAAATTTTTTTATTTGTAATGTTTTTTTTTACGAATAAAACAAAAAGTACGTGTCCTATAAAAAATGATTAATAACAAATTTGTATATCATTTTTAGGTGCACTATTTTCATTGAATCATCTTTTTTCTTACCTTGCGTGTTTTGACCGCAAAATGAAATTTTTGATTTTTAATTATTTTTCATGCGACCAAAATTTAAATTTTCGATTTTTTAAGAAAATTAAAAAAATTGTTATAATAATCTTATACGACTTTCAAAAAGAAACGTTTTTCTCTTGTTAACGTTTTTTCATATCGTGCATTGTTTAGCTTAAAATATTAATTTTCGTTTCTTTTTGTGGATTTTGAAAATGCTATTACTCAGATAATTTTTTTTTATCAGAAAAAGTCGTGCAAATAAATTGTTCGAGTTTCCGAGATCTACGAATAACCGTCCATAGAATTTTTAAATCTTAAAAAAAATGGTTTTAAAAATCTTGAAAATGCTCATACTGTTTGAATTTTGACGAAAACAACGACAGCGACAGACAGACACCATCGTAAAACCGGGTTTTACGGATTCAGGGGCTCTCAAAATCTGGATATTTAAAGAAGTCCGCGATAATTAGTTTTCACATAAAAACTTATTTTTTTGGACCACCCTAAATAGAGCTGTCATTTTCGAAATAAATGTGACAACTCTTTGAAATCGTCACGGTCGTCTTTAAAATTACAAGCCTGATCTACCCCATAACTCTGATCGATTTCAGCCAATTATATTCTCCTAGGAATCTAGAGAAACACCTTCATTGGCTGAAATGTCTAGTGATTTAAAGCATTACGCAAAATGCAACGCCATTCTGCAATCATAGGACGCCACTCCAAGTTAAAAATTACTCTTGCAACGTGGATAAAAGTAAAATAATTACCCGATATGATAGATTAAAGATTACCGCATGGGGTAATTTTTGTTGCAAGTAATCTGTACGCCGAAATTCAGGTAAAGATTACACTTAATTTTGTCTTTGGTTTCAAATTAATTAATAATGTTAATAATCGCGTCATGACTTTAACACGAGTAGTTTTATGTTTACCATATGAATTAAGAATATGACGAGCACCTGGTTAATAAAGAAATACATAAAGAAATATAAGGTATACATAAACTCAATAGAAATAGCATTCACGAACACGTCAAAGGCTAAATAACCATTTAACCCCGGAAGTACGTATTAAAAGGAAAGCAAGGATTTTCAGTTATTACAAACGGGTTCGATCGTGCGGCAAAAGTCGCTCTCTACGTGCGCACGTAAATTACACGACTCTGTAGCAGCAATTTCGTGTATAATCTACTTTATGTGTAATCCCCTTTAACGGTTTGGAATTTGATAATCCGATGGCCACAATAATTTCAATCCCAAAAATCATTTCATGTTCAAATTACCTATTATCATTTTAAAATAGGATTATTTAAACACCAGAAAAACAACAAATGATTCGATATAAAAATGTGTACAACCTGAAAATAACATGCAAAATAAATTGAGAATTTACTTAAGACAGAACTAGATTGTTCTTAATTATCTAGAAAAGAATACAGTGAACAAAGCTCTTTGTATATTTACGGAAGGAAAATTTTAACAAAAGTTACATCTTAAAAGGTATTGACTACGCAAGGTAGAGTTTAATCCAAATTAATTAAATCATGTTATTTTTATCTGAGAAAATTTTTCATCTAGTTTTAATAAGATTTAGTTAAACATAGCTGGATCATTTCAAGTCAACTTTGGAATTCTTGTCCTCAGCTAACTATAAAACATGTTTTTTTTTCTTCAAAAAAACGGTATCCTAAAATATTAATATCATTAAAAAGAATAGAATAAAAGTTATTTTTATTCAGAAGCATTTCATATGAAAATATCGTGCATAGATAAAAAGTTTGTCCCTCGACCAAAGTGAAGACTTCGATTAATTTTGCTAGACCATAACCAAAGTTATATTTAATTTTTTGGCCTAATTACAGTGAACTTCCGCCACGAAGGAATAATAAAGAGACCGATCTCCATACATGCGATTTGGTAGGAGCAACGGCACCGTAAGTGCCAGGCCTGTAAGTAGTAATCACTCTTCACTTAGTGCGCACGTGTCAAGTGTCCTCTTCTCACGCACGGAAAAGTGCGAGTGAACCACCTTTTTAAAATAAACTATATTTATCAGGTTATGCGAGTTTGTTTTCTTTTGCTTCCATCAAAAGTTTTTCGAGCTGTCAAGTAAAATGAGTGTGCGTGTGTGATGTATAATATAATTAATACTTTTAGTTAAGTGAGTGACATATAAGATTGCGGTTATCAAAGGAGTGAATTATGAAAGTGGTAAATATAGAATTTAATGAAATTGTATGAACATGAAATCTTGCAATTGGAATTGCAATCTATACTTACCACTTTCATAACGAACTTCTTTAATTGCCGCAATCTTATAAAACACACTTGAATTAATTATGTATTCACTTAACCGAAAGTATTAATTATTATAGTTTACACATTTTACACACTCATTTTACTTGACAGCTCGAAAAACTTTCGCTGTTAGCAAAAGAAAACAGACTCGCATAACCTGCTAAACATGCTTTATTTTCAAAAGCTGTCTCACTCGCATTTGTATTGTGCGTGAGAAGAGTACACGTGGCGCTTGCGCACTAAGTGAAGAGTGATTACTGCTTACAGGCCTGGCACTTACGGTGCCTTTGCTCCTATCAAATGCGAAAAAGTTATCCATGGTAGTTCAGTCTCCTTATTATTCCTTCGTGACTTCCGCCTATTTCAAAGTTCACCTCACGAAGGAATAGTAAGGAGTGGTATCCCTGTAAGAGGGGAGTGGGACGAACAACGTCCAAGAATTCGTTAATGCTTGCCACGGCTGAAAACTTCGTGTCGAAATCACGCACATGCGCACTGGCGGTTGCCATGTCAACGATGTCAACACGCGTCGAAAGTTTTGAACTTGTATTTTGAACATTTCTTCACTGAAATTAACTTTATTCCGAACTTTCGTAATCCATAAATCATTATAATAATTTTATTGTAGTACTTACAAGTTTCTAGATCCTTTTCATATTTTAGATGCCATTTTCCTTCTCGTTTTTAATTCAGGAACGTGATATACACCCAACAAAATAAAAACACAAACGAACATAACCTACGTATGCATCGAGATGTCAAAATATAACACAGGGGAGTGGGTAAAACACGTGACTGCGAAAACAGCTCTGCGCATGTGCGCGGCACGGACACGAAATTTTCAGCCGTGGCAAACATTAACGAATTCTTGGACGTCGCTCGTCCCACCTCTGCTCACCAAACACATAGGGTGATACCACTCCTTACTATTCCTTCGTGGTTCACCTATTCGAAGTCTCCTAAACAACGCTTATTTCAGATTGCGCAGATCCGCCACCTCCCACCACGGCCCCTGTACGGTCTTGCCCGAGTCAATGGCTAACCAATTGAAAAGGGACCCGAAGAGCGGGAAGCCCACGTTGGTTTGAATTGAGTATTTTAGCATGACGTCGTGGGAGTGCAGACAACTTTTTGGAGAAAATATTCTAAACGTACTCTAATCTCAAATTTCGGATAGTTGATTATATTTCGTGAAACTGAAAGGTCTTCAACCGATAAAAGGATGAAACAGAATTGCGCAAATGCATTCTACACTTGAAAAATATTACTATTCAGACCTTTATAACTTACTTTTACGTTTGGAATATTTTCTTCAAAAAGGTGTATGCAGGCCCTTTCCAAGACGTGCCAATTATGCTAACCTTCCAGACCTTTCCACCTATCCTAGCATGACCGCGACGTCATGCTATAAAACTCACCATTCTGCGGAATATTTGAGTCGTTTTTAACTTATTATATTGATTTTTAGTTGGAAAATTGTACTATTTCCAGGAAATGTCATATTTGTCACGTCATACGTCAACAAAAACAATTGAAAAACACGGATATGCATACAGGTGAGTTTTTCAACAGCGCATGTGCCGAAAAGCGCGGGTCTATTTAAAATTACAAAGTGTAAACTTGTAATATTACATTAATAATCAATTACTCAGAGAAATAATCTATTTCTTAGATCCAATTTAATTAATTTTTTTAAAGTGAAAATTTGTTTTTAATATTTATCGTTATTATTATTGACAGTATTTATTGATTTTAAATAGATATGCGCTTTTCGACACATGCGCAGTTATAAAAGTTGCTTACAGCGCCCTCATCGATTCAAGGCCGGGGCAGCCAATGAACGTCGCTTGACAAAAATAACCTGAGGGTCGCGGTCGAAAGTCAAACGTCTACGTTTCAAGGCCGTGTAAATAGGCGGAAGTTCACTGTACTTTAAACACTATTCAGGTCTTTCCAAAAATTGTTCTCCTTCGTATATTCTGTGCCAATTAATATTCATTTAATTATTAAGTTTTGATACTTTTAACCTCGATAAAGTTCAGAAATCCTCGTAATCCAAAATCCTTTAATAACATAAAGATGCTTCAAGAAATATAGTGAAAAGTCAACTACACATCCACTTCTATAGGAATTATTATTTTTTCTAAGAAAATCGATCCTAGGTGTATTTTTGTTTAAATGTGGTACTTAAACACATTGAAGATAAATTATATAATACAATTTTCGCAAAATATGTATTTAGTTTTTTATTTTTTACACAAAGTTAGATCGAACAATTTCATGAATTTTATTCTGTTCAGCACTATTATATCAAATTTAGGCATCTCACAGATCTTTTACATAGGTTTTAAAAGGGTATTATATAAACATTCTTAACGAGAAACCATTTAAATGTAATCATTCATCCTTTCACAGAAATATATTGTGATTAACAACTTTGAAATATAAAGTCTACCAATGTCAAAATCCGAAATTAAATTTAAAATTGACCTAGCCAAAAGACGTTAGTTTAATGGGTTATTCAATTAATCAACTGAGATTTTGTTGTTGATAATTTTAAGGAATGAAAGGCAAAGTTGTGAGTATCATTAGGTTTCCGCTTAAAATTAACAGAAGGCTAGTAGCACGAGGAATATGGGGAGCAATAGATTAGATCTAATTATTAGTGTCATTGTCGAGAATTAATGCTAAGGTATCTTATCAGGATATGCTTCGTACGAGAAAAGTTACAATTGCTAACGTGCTCAAATTAGCACTGAGATTAAGATCTTTACAATTACTCAGTACTTATTGTGAATCTAAATACTGGTAGTTATTGTGCTTTGAATTTACAGGGACATTGATAATTCTCCGAACAAATCCTGCTGATAATACATGACACGTTTATAAAACATAATTATATTAAAATTTCAATTTATCATTTAATGAAACCATCTGGTTATCCAATATTATTCAATTATTGAACCTATTAGCTTGGCATTTTGTGAGGTTCCCAGAAAAAAATTTCCTCACAGTTCGAGACAAATCGGTTAATATTAAGATGTGCCGCAAATGTCCGAAAAAATCCCATAAGATTAACGCGGGAAAACTTTGGTTTTCAGAAAAATGAGATTCACGTTTCTGGGTTTAGGCTTAGTTTAAAAGAGATTAGAATTTGTTGAGAAGCCTCCAAAAGATGATTCTCGCTAAATTACTTTTAATGTTGACGCCCCCCATTCCCCTTTATGGAGCACCAAAAAACTGAAATTGACAAGTTTGCGCAAAATTGACACATATGAACTCTGTTTTAACCTTTTTTGACATACATTATTTTTAAGTCATTTTCAAAGCATACTGTAAAAGAAAGGTACATGTGATATAGATTCATTGAATTATATTTAGTCTAGATGAACGCAATGATTTTTTTTTATATACCTGATATGGAAAAAGAAAAAACGCGGAAGGTTAATGGTTACATGAGGTTTGTTACCTTTTTAATTATTTTTTAAAGACTTTTGAAAAGTTAAGTAATTTTTAAATTATTTTTTGAAGTAATAAGTAACAAACCATTTAAAAAAATTTTTTTAATGTAACAATTTTAACATGTTAAAACATTATTATGTAACACTAACGATAACCTCAAAAATCTCGTCTGAAAAAATATAATAGAAAGTTTTAGATTAATAATTTTTATGTTGTGTTCAATATTATTTAAGAAAAAGTATTTGTATATAATTTGTTTGTTACTCAATAATTTGAATAATTATTCAAAAATGGTTTAACTTTTCAAAAGTTTTTGAAAAATAAGGAAAATGCTAGCAAATCGCATGTAAATTTCTTCAACCTTCAGCGTTTATTCTTTTTCCATATCAGGTAAATTACAAAAATCATTGTCTATATCAATCAATCCGTATCACTTGTACCTTTCTTCTGCAGCATGACTTGAAAAAGATTTGATATTAAGTCGAAACAAGTCGGTAAATTTTTTCAATAAAATTTTTGTGCAACACAACAAAAACGGCATAGGCCTCAATAAAATGAAATAAATAATTTTTATTCAACAAGTGAAATGTTTAAAGCTTTTTATCTAAATTACAATTGCTTGAACAATATCAATTTTTTCAAATAATCTTTTTTCCTATTAATCAATAAATCATTATTTACTTTTGATTTATTCTTAAAAATGTGTAGAACCTCTAGTTTTATTTTCTACTTCGTTAACTTCGTCGCTTATTAATAAATATCTACGTCATACAGAAATTAATACGCCATTCCGTAACAAATTCGTATTGGTTAATTTTTTATCTTTAAAAGCAACAATATTTTCTGAAAGCATTATCCACCTGCTTAAGCAATTTATTAAAGATTAATTACACATTTCAATGGAAATACGATAAGTGACATACTATACATAACCGAATTTAGAAAAAAGCAGATTTTTTATTGCATTTCCTTCAAAATGTACAATTAATCTTCAATAAATTGTGATATAAAGAATTGGATATTGGTTTCAACAATAAATGTTCCTCTTAAAAAAGACAAATTACTGCAATAATTGGAATAAATAATACATTCAAAACATATATTTCAGAACAAAATTGTTCAGGCAGAAAAAATTATTTAAAAAAAAAACGCATTTTTTACCAAATTATTTACTTATATCTCAATGACATAGATTTTTAATCATAATCGACAAATATGAGAAACTTTTTCAAAAACTTAGAGTTTGTTACCTCTTTTCAAGAAAAAAGTACAAATGTAAAATTGTTTAAATAATTTGTAAATTATTAAAACAAATTTTAGTTAGTCAGATAAAAACAACTCGGAGCAAAAAATAGGACTCATAATTATCAATTTTTTGTTTTGGTGGCATTTTTGTGTCTCCATAAGGGTGGGGCGGGGGACAATATTCAAAGTAATTTGAAGACAATTATTCGTAGGAGACTAACCAATAAATTCTGATAATCTTTTGCAAGCTTACCCGAACTCTGAATATGATTTATCCGAAAACCGCTATTCAAAAAAATAATTTCAGAAGGTATGATTTTGTAGCACTCTATTCAACACCTAAGTACTAAATGAACAAATTTTAATATTTTGAAAGCTACAATATTTTTAAAGCGAGATTTTAATGTAATAGATTTTTTTGTAAACCAACGGTCAATAAACATATGCCTCGAGTCCTAACAATGCTAAAACCATGCGTAATTCATTTTTACAAAAATAAAGCAATATTGCCAAGAAAAGAACTACGATAACGAAACATTCTCTGACAACAAATGTTTGTAAAGTTAAGCCTAACAGTAGCTTAATTGCAATTAATTCAATTATTCAAAAGTATTTAAACTTTAGTGCTTACATTTAAAATGATTGAAGTGGTGAAATTTGGAAAGCTTCCAATTTTCCCGTCATCAATCAGCTAAATTGGACAAGTTTTTAAAGCGCAATTTTAAATGCAGATAAGGTAGAAGTTGGTTTATCGTTTAAAGAACGAAATGGATCTTTTCTTGTATTGAGAACGAATCGACGGTAGAGAATCTGCTAAAGTTCCTAGGGTCGTCGATTCTGTGATTTTGCTCGCGTTTTCAACGTTGAATTCACCTCTCGGAGCGGAAAGAAGGCCTGACTAGCCGGGATAAATGGGATTCTGACTTTCTAGAAATTTTGCCACTTTCAAGTAAACCCTGAGATTCGTTTGGTAATTGCATGTTTCTGTCTCCGCGCCTCTCAGACGATAAAAGGTCGCAACTTTTCTGTGACTCCAATTTCTTCAGGATAATACGTCCGTCGTGTAAATCTGAAGTAATGGTAATTAAACGGGCGTCTCACGCGTGAATATTCTTTACTTGTTGTGCCCCCCCCCACCCCTCTTCCTACACCTTAACTAACTTAAATGTCATGCTTTCTTTAGAATATATCTTTATTATACTCAAGGTGCTTGAAATCTCAGATGAAAGAACAGACTCCATTTAAAATAATAGTTAAGGGGCCGTTTAAAAAGTGCGTCACGCTGCTAGGAAGGGGGGGGGGGGGGTTCAAAAGATTTTGTGACGATTTGTGACACATGGAAAATATAAATGTGAATGAAAGTGTTTCGAAATGCTTGGAAAAAATGAACAATGAATTACCTATTATGTTTAGAATTCTACTATTTGATTGAAGATTAAACTATTTTCTTAAAAATTGCTTTTTTTAATCTAAAATAATTTTCTTTGCCGAAAAACTAACTAATTTATTGAGAATTCACCTTTTTGGTTGAAAATTGAACTGTTTGTTTGGAAGTTGAACCGCTTTGTTGAAAATTGAAGTCTGTTACACTATTGTGTTTGTACGTTTTGAGTTTTAATTTAGGCGTTTATCAAATGAAATGAAAAACAAAATTTTGGCTCAAAGGGTGGGGGGATTGTATTTGTGACGTTATGGTGGGGATTCAAGATTTGTGTGATGATCTATGACGTAGAAGGGGAGGGGTGAAAAATGTGTTTAAAATAGCGTGACGTAGCTTTTGAACGGCTTCTTCAGAGGTTTTCCAATTCACTCAATTTTGAAATTTGTTATAAGTTATTACTATAACTTCTACAGAATTAAAACCTTTATCTAATTAAAATTCATTAAATGATACGTTAATTACTCTTTACGTTAAGAATTAAAAGTTCAGTTCTGCATGCAATTTCTGATTTAATTTTATTTGTTGGTAGCTTAGAATAACTAATAAGTTTACCAATTTTGTATTATTGTAAAAAAATTACAGGTAGAGATAGGGATAGGGAAAAGTTAGATTAAAAGCGTTGTGCATTTCGAGGGAAAGTAAGGTCTTGTGCCCTGTTGTTATAAATGTGAAAAGTTGTTATACGTGTTATACTTTTATTTGTAGAAGTTGGAGAAAAACTTCCCCTCTTTATTGGAATCCCAGTCGTGTAACAGTTGTTCGAATAACCACTGATTTCTTCTCTATGTTGGAAGGACAGCTGTTGCTATTGACATTCTCAGTCGGTCTTCGAGCACGTGTTACGATCGAGTATTCAGGGATGAGCAAGTCAACAATAGTGGCAGAGGGGGCACTTTTCAATTCAAGTTGTACCATATATCAAGTGGAAAAGTCGTAAAAGATAATTAAATTGAAGGAACAGATCGAGCCATTTCTCACTCTAAAGCACAATTTGTTACTCTCTTTAATGGTATCTGTTCCTTTTCTTATTTGATTCCTGTCCAAACTTCAGAGATTTAATGCATGCAATTGGTATTTGCAGTGTTCATTTTCTCATTATTAGAACAATGACAAAATTATAAAATTTTTCAGTAAATGGTGGAAAAATTAGACTCAGAATTAATATTCTTTCGAATTAAGAACACTCAATAATGGTTTTTGATAACATGATCTCGAATTGTAACTTTTTTAGAAATGTTGTGTTTGATTTCTTTAAATGACAATTTTGTTAATCTCAGAAGTGGATGTTTATGGTTGCAAATCAAAAAGTTGACAGTATCACGTCTCTGGAATATTATACGCTTATATTTAAAGGAATAATTTTCTTAATTACAGAACTTTATTAGGCCTACCTTATTTCTAAAATACCAGATATCTCAATTATTTTTAGTTTATTCGGTATTGAAATAAATTCGAATAAATATGAGTCAATGTTATTCGGTAACATGTCCCTGATAACCTTTTTCAAACTTATACCGTTATATTTTTTAAAAGAAAGCTTGAGATCTGATTATTAAATACACATGTCTTTTTCAGAAATTATTACAGAATCACAAAATAAAACTTTTTTCTCGTTGCCAATTATAGTTTGAAAGTTATAATCACTTTTTAAATGTCCCCAATTATTTTTTCATCTGGTAACAAAACCATTTTTCATTAATTTTACGGCTTAAGATTTTGATTTGAACATTTAAATTAATTAATAATTGAAGATTATTGCATATTCTTCTACATGTGAAAATTTAGTTACAATTAAAGTGTCTTTATTTGTCCAAACTAAACAATTTAGAAGCCCGAAATAGATCGTACATCAATTCGGTGTTATCTATTAACACCATCCACATGTGCTAATTATTAGAGGAACCATATTTTAGAGGTGATTTTATGAACATAATATTAATAAAAACATGTGATTCTTACCTGTTAAATACTTAATCGTAAGGTTATTCCCTTGCAAACATATACTTTAAAATAATTATTATTTCTTGATTATCTTGTCATCCAGTAAGCGAAAGTTATTTTATCGAGTGAAGTTAGTTGTCGATATTCTCATTATTTGTTAATTTATAAATTATCTTTAGTAACCTTAAACTTACGTGTTTCATTGATTATATGATAAATAAAGACATAAAGAAATCTCAATTTACCTATATGAAAGCTCTAAAAGCAGATTTACCATTATTATTTTTACATCAAAAAATATTTTGTTGTAATGTCTGAATTAAATATTTATCATTGGATTTAAAAAAATTGAAATTTTAAAAAAGGACTTACTTATTTATATCCCTCATAATTATTTTTACACTCATTGTGATAATTTTTATAGACAAAAATCTGCCCGCTGCGTGGGCACATTCTCATCGCGCGCGGCTCGCAAGTTTGAGCGAGCGTAGCGCGCGTCTGTTGGTTCTCGCGTTTCGCGCTCAGTAATATGTTTATCTCGCGCTTCGCGTTCGATAGTCTATTTACCTCGTGCTACGCGCTTGGTCTTTGTACTTGCCCCACATTTGAGCATAGGCCTTTTACAATTAAAGATCAAAGCGTCGACAACTGTAATTTGGAGATTCTGAATTATCTTTTGTTAAAGCTCCTTCAACTTTAACGAACATATTCTCATCACGCATTTAGTGCTTCGCACTCGACTTTGTCAAAAATGCAAACTTTTCTAAATTATGTTCAACACTATTATATCAAATGCATATTACATTTATTTCTTTATTTGGGTCTGGGATGGCCTATTTAGGTATTGCAAAATGAAGCAAAAACTTTATTTATCATGTTTACTTTAATATTTGTTGCTTATATTGCATTAAGTTTTAATCTCAGCTATCCTGAAAAATGTATCATTTCAATAAAGTTATTTTATTACAATTAATCTTAATATGCATAAAGATGAATAAAGATTAATGGCAAATAAGGAACAAATATTAAAGCAATCATGAAAAATAAAATTATATATGTTATGAGAATGTTATTTAGTTAAAGCCGAAAAAGCTTTGACAAAAGGGAATTCACAATCACCAAATTACAGTTGCTGATGGTTTGACCTTTAATTTTAAATGATCTGTGCACAAATGTGTGTGAAGTACAAAGACCGAGCACGTAGCGCGAGATAAATATATTATCTAGCGCAAAGCGCAAGATTCTATAGACTCGCGTCTTAGGCGCGCTCTAACTTGCGTGTACAACTTGTGCTTGTTGATTTTTTTTTTCGTGCCTTGCATAAGTTTTTACAAAAATTCAATTGCATATTTTATGTTATTTTTCACCATTAAAACAAAAACTACGTATCCTATCAAAAAATGATTAATAACAAATTTGCATCTCTTTTTTAAGTGACCATCTTTTGTTGATTTAGTTTTTTCATAACTTGTGTCGTTTGTCTAAAATTTTTTTATTTTTCATCTATTTTCGTATCTTGCATAATTTGACCGCAAAATAGAATTTTTAATTGTATTTCGCGACTCTTCTTCCGAGATTATCGTATGTAGTAACCCTGTTTGTGCACCGATAACGCCACACTTTAAAGGTGAGGGAAATTGGAAGCTGGCCACTGCCTCTAGTGTCCTCTCATATCAACGATAATTCCTTTGTTAGTTTTTTTTTGTTTAACAAAGGTGTCACACGTTTTTGCAAAGTCGAACTAAAATGTATAAAAGAAAATTTCGAAGGCGTTCAAGCTCCTTAGATGAGGAGGAAGAGTATTCGATAAAAAAGAATATAATTCGATTAGAAAGAAAATTGCAGGATCGACGACTAGATAAGCGGGATTGAGAGAGGAGAAGTAAGTACCAAATAGGTTCGATTCCCACTTGAAAAAGTGGACGTACAAAAGGGCGTAAAAAATGCATATAAAACGACGTACAAAAGTACGTACTAAAGGACGTACATAGGAACGCGACAAAGGACGTCCCAAATTGGGATACAAAATGACGTACTTGGGTACGTCCTTTGCTACATCTTTTTGTACGTCCTTTGGTACGTCGTTTACGACGTCATTCCCTATTTAAATACAAGTGCTTAAAAATGATTTTTTTTTTAGTTCAACGTTTCACAAATTAGTACAAAGGACAGGAAAACGTGTAGATGAATTTAAAGAAAATATACGCTCTAATCCCATTGGCTCTCTAATAACATATAAGTTTCTTAAGTAGTATATAAGTACATGTAAGTATATATAAGTGCATACATAGTATAGAGAGTATATATATGCTATATATATATTTTGTATATATTATATATTTAAATATGTTATTAGAGAGCCAATGGGCTTCCAGCGTATATTTTCTTTAAATTCGGCTACAAGTTTTCCTGATCTATGTACCAATCAATTAAATGTAAATTTAAACTAAAAAAAATCTTTAAGCACATGAAAAAAGACCAACTAAAGGACGTACAAAAGGACGTACCAAAGGACGTACAAAAGGACGTACCAAAGTACGTCATGTTGCATCATAATTTGGGACGTCCTTTGGTACGTCCTTTTATAAGTCCTTTAGTTCGTATTTTTTACGTACTTCTCTACGTCCTTTTATAAGTATTTTCTTATGTCCTTTTGTCCGTCCACTTGTTAAAGAGGGTAATTGCGTAGTTGCGATGGCAAATATAACGAGAATATCGGTGGCCACGTGGCCAGGCTTTGCAAGTGTTTCATTTTTTCGCTTATCTCGGTTGTATCGGTTTTTTAACCGTGGTTAGACGCATTATTGTCTGTTATTTTGAAATAAATAGGATTCTCGTTGTAATTTAATAAATGTTTGAGCGAGTGAACATTTTATTTTGATCAGAAAAAGCGACGTCTTTGCGCGGCGTTTGTTTCCCTTTCATGGAGTTTTTTCTTTTTCTCGGCGTGTTGACAAGTGGCCCTTTTGTACTAACGGTCTGCAACCGCTGGTACATAGATGAATGCGAGCTTAGGGTAGATCTCATGTTTCAATCCAATCGATTCCAACCGAATTTAATTATGAAACTACTTAATAGTAATGCCTTGTCCTAGCGGTCTGCAGGCCTAACCTAATTTTTGTACTTTCTACGCGTTTTATTTTCAATAATTTACTTTAATTATTTTATATAAATTATTTCATTTTAATGATTTTATTTTAATTATTTTATTAAAAATTTCTCTGCATATGAAGAAATTTTCAAGCGGTCCACAGGAGGTTATGACACTCCCGTTCAAGAGGGTCATCACCACGTCCTAGTTCTTCGAGAGAATATAGTCCTCGCAAGGATTATTATCGTCATAATCATAGAGACAGCAGCGAAAGATTTTAGAGAGATGATCAACATTATGAAAGAAGTTTAGTAGGTAGTAGAAGTTATTCGGCGGGGGTCGATGCTGGTGGTTCGGAGAATGAATCGACTGCTTCAAATAAAAATACCGGTCAGAGTCAGGGTGCAGCGAAGCAGACTGCTAATGCGTCAGGCTGAGGTGCTACAGATGCGGCAGGTCCAGCTGCTACAGATGCAGCAGATATTGATAACGGTGCAGCTGATGAAAAAAGAGGCAGAGAAGGCGGAAGACAATGTCGAGGATTCACAGAACGGTATTCTCTTGCAAATAAGACTTCAGCACCAAAGGATGGACTTTCTGCAGATGAATTAGAGGCGATGAAGCAGAGAATAGATCCAAACAGAGCGTTGGCCCGGAAGCTCATGTGGATTTAGTCGTAAGAGTTCAAGAGATTATTAAAAAAGGTTTGCCTGCAGACGAGAAAAAATCATTGGTGACATAATTTCCTCCTCCGAAGAACTGTCTTTTTTTTGATGCTCCCAAGTTAAATATGGAGGTTAGAGCAGCTCTGCATAAAAAGAGATTTACGTATTAGGAATACCCAAGCAAGAATTATGGCAGGCCTTGGAGGTTTGATGAGTTTAGCATCGCTTGCCCTCGGTTTAGAAAATGAGAAAAAACTTGAGATATTAAGGAACGTGTGTGGCTTGTTGAGGTTATTCTCATATCTACAATTTAAGGAATCTTCTACTTCCAGAAAATTTATTGTAAAGAACATTGATGCAGCTTTGCGAGATACTCTTAGTTCTACAGATGTGGATCAATGGTTGTTCGGTGTCAATTTGGAGGATAAGCTTGAGGCTGCTAAGGCGTTGGCCGCTTCAAGTGGCGTTCTTAAGTCGAAGAAGCAACCGATGCAAGGTAATTCAGCAAAAAACTTCAGAGGCCCGCCACGTCGACAGGTAACCAGACGAACTTGACGCCTGGCGGGCAGAGATATCCAATGCACAATCAGAAGCCGAATTACAGGGAATCGCAGAGGCCACCTTACAGAGAAGCACGCCTGTAGATGGGGTGAGTTATGCAGGCTTCTTAAAGTACTTCCTTAATTGTTGGGAGAATTTAACGTCTAATAAGAACGTACTGAGTTGGATCAGGGGTTATAAAATTACTTTTATGTCTGAAGTTTTTCAATCTGCTCCTCCCAGCGAAACTCATTGGTCTCTAAAGGAAATTGAAATAATAAGTTGAAGTATTTCCGAATTACTAATGACAGGGGTTATTCAAAAAGTTGAATCTTTTAAGTCAGAATTTTTTTCAAAATTTTGTAAAACCCCCAAATCGGACGGTGCTTATCGTTTAATCTTAAACAGTTGAATAATTTTATTCTTACTGAGCATTTTAAATTAGAAGATAACAAGACGGTGCGTCGAATAATAAGTCTTGGTTCTCCTATGGCGACTCGTGATTTAAAATATGCTCATCATTTAATTACTGTTGCAAAAACTGATAGAAGATGTTTGAGATTCGAGTTTTTGGGCATTCTTTATGAATATACTTGCCTACCTTTTGGTTTGAGTACAGCGCCTTTTACGTTTACGAAAATTATTAAGCCAGTTGTGTTTGATTCTGAGAATATGACGGTGGAACTTTCGGAAGAGAAGAAGTTGAGAGTAATTAATCAGATTAGCGTAGTTAAGGAAGCAGAAGAATGTAAGCTTCGAGAATTTGTGACATTTATTGGCACGTTAGGATCATGTTGTTCAACCCTTAAGTATAGACAAGTTCACTTGAGGAATTTTGAATACGAGAGATTTTTAGCACTTCAGAGAAAAAGTGATAATTTCGAGGCAAATATGTCTTTAAGGGGTATTTAAAAAAGTGATCTTGAATGGTGGTATGTAAATATTCGGCTTTGGATAGTGACCGAAAAATCTCTTTATATTAATTGTTTAGAACTAGAAGCAGTTTTAATGGGTCTCATATGTTCTGCTAACGATCAAAGAAGTTGTGACATTTTTTTGAGGATTGACAACACCACGACCATAGGCTATATAAATAAAAAGGGGATGTGCAATATTCTCCGTTGAATGAGTTAGCAAAAAAGATTTGGAACTGGTGTGAAGAAAGAGACTTTTGGGTGTTCGCATCACATATATCTTCCAAAGATAATGTTGATGCAGATCTCGAGTTAAGAAGACTTGAACCCGAAACGGAATACTCCTTATCAGATAAGGCTTTTCGTGAAATAATAAAGAGGTTCGGTCAACCGGATATTGATTTATTTGCTACATGGTCAAATAGAAAATGTAAACGCTATGTGTCTTTGAAACAAGATCCAGTATCGAGCGCGATTGATGCATTTACAATAAGATGGGATCAGTATTTTTTCTACGCATTTCCACCTTTTTCTCTGATCTTGAGAATTTTACAGAAAAAAAATTTGAAAACGCAGAAGGAATTTTAGTGGTTCCTTACTGGCCAGCTCAGGCGTGGTTCCCCATTTATATGTCTTTATTAGAGTCGAAGCCGATATACTTTAAGCCGAATTTATGGTTACTTCAATCTATTAACAGGAAATCGCATCCAATGTGGAAGACGATTACTCTGTTTGCGGGAGTTTTATCAAAGAAGCCTTCAGATTGAGTGTCCCAGAAGACCGAGGAAGTTATAGTATTGCCCCTAACTAATTCGACAAAGAAACAATACGATTGTGGAATAATAAAGTGGTGTAAATTTTGTCGAACAGAGAAGATCAATCCATTTCACGGGTTAATTTCAGAAATTTTGAATTTGCTTACGCAAGAATATGACAATAAAATGTCGTATGGATCTTTGAATAATTTTTGATCAGCGATTGCCTTAATTCATGGCAAAGAACTAGCAGAAGAAGCTCGTGTTAAAAGGTTCTTTCAGTCCTGTCTCTACTCAGCCTGATAGTCGTTGGATTAAAAGCCTATTAACAGACAGCGGTATTGATACAAACTGTTTAAGTGCGTATAGTACACGGCACGTTGCTACATCAGCTGCGAATAGAGGTTGATGGTTGGATGTCCTCTTCCATGACTTTGCAAAAGGGTTGCCTTAGATGCCTTTAAACGGCTACATATGGGCATCTCGGAAGAAGAGGTGCGAAATACAATAAGATGATTAAACGAATTTGCCTGTGAGTGAAGTTTTATCATAATTGTATGAAGCGTCTCTTCCGAAGAGATTATTCCCACCCATTGTTTTATATCCATTATTCTTCACTTATTTGTAAGGGGCCATTCACAAAATACGTCATACATTTTGCAGGATTTCGAACACCTCCCCATCCCCTGCGTGATGCTTCTTATGATAATCTTTTCGGGTTTTCAAAAAGCAAAGTTTTTCTTTTCATGACTTTTTTCATATCATGCGTAGTTTGGCTTAAAATGTTCATATTTGTTTTTTTTTTTAATTTTCAAGTGCTATAACTCTGATAATTTTTTATTTATCGAAAAGAGTCGTACAGATAAATTGTTCGACTTTCCAAGTACTAAGAATAGCCATACAAAGAATTTTAAAATCTTAAAAAAAGTCTCAAAAATGTTGAAAATGCTCTAATTTGTTGAATTTGTATCCAAAATAGGTGGATACAAAACATGATTTTTCTTTTTGGTCCCTGAAACTGTGTGCCAAATTGTAACCTTATTAAAGTGTTTTTCCGGATTCAGGGGGTCTCGAAACGTGGAGGTATAAAGAAATCCGCGATAGTCAGTTTTCACATAAAACTAATATCTTCTCGTTAAACACATAAAACATAGTTTTCTATTCATAATAATTACAATAAGTGTAAAAATAATAATTTCCAAAATTACGAAGTACGCTCTTATTTTATAATAATACTTTTTGTATTTAATTGACAATCTTTTGATGTAAACCATTTACGATATTTTGTAAGGCAAAATAATAATTAAATCTGCGTCTCAAAGCTTAAAAGATGAAAATTTGATTATTATTCTTTATATTACAATTGATTAAATAAATAATTGCCACCCGTGTAGGAATGGTAACCGGGATCCGACCGGGAACCGGCCGGATAGCCCCAGTTTAAACCGGGAGCCGGCCGGGGACACTGGCCGGGATCCGGCCAAAAACGTCACGGTAAACTGGTCGGATCCCGGCTTTTATACCGGCCGGGATCCGGTCGGGTAACCCGGCCACAGACCGGTTAAAAATTTTTGCTTCAGGCGAGAAATTGGTAACTTGAAATGTCTTTTAAGGC
>CAKNWW010308148.1:4139-17802 GCA_932074435.1 Andricus kollari | reverse complement strand
AATATTTTTTAGTTCTATTTCATACTACATTTGAATCTCGCGCATATCCCGATCTCTCCCGAATGGTCCCGAACCAAAACATCCATAAAAATGGCGGCTCCGACGCCTTCAAGTAGGCACACGCGTTTTCCATTGAATGCTGCATCCAGTTTATTATATATATATCAGTGACTATTCAATATGAGTATATCTGCTGGCAGCGCAGCGACGTGTATAAGACTGTGCGCTATATGTATGAGCATAGGGAACAGTCCCATACGCGGCGCTGTCATCAGATAGACTTATATTCAACGGAAGCTTCGATATCATTTAATAGTTATCTGAAACTTTTTCTTTGTAAAACGATGTCAATAAGTTTTGAGGAAGGAAGATCTTACTTGTCTGATAATGCACTTTCAGCACTTTTTGGGTTTTCCAGGTTTTATATTCGGGGTTTCTCAATTCCAAAACTGCATTGTGTATTTCTATTTCATTATGTGTAGGAGGCACCAAACAATATGTGAATGTCACATTTTCTTTCAAATCCACTGTAAAGAGCCATTTCGTTGCAATTAAATGAGCCTTCGAATCCACTTCAAATTTTGCCAAGGAAAAGTTGTAAATCTCGTCGCTGGCCATCACGTGCTTGAAATATTATCTAAAAAGTATTGTGAGCCTTACATTTTTGCATTTTTTCTTCGCTAAAATTTATATTTTGAATACAATCATCAATATAAATTAGTAAAGGAGATGTGTCAATATAAATAATATTTTACTGAATTAAAAAATATTTGTTTACATTAATTCCATTTTATAAAACACCTAAGTATTTTTAATTTGTATGATTGCTTAGAGTTTAGATTAATGAATATGGAGCAGATCATATACTATATTTTAGTGTGAATTTCTTTCCGGGAGAAACATTATTTTCTTCTTTCAAGAAAAAATAATTTTTTATTGACACTCCTTTAATGACACAGGCATACGCAAAAATATGGCATGGCTACAAACAGAAACTTTAAATTGAGCCATGCTAGAAGTTTCGAGAACGTCAGTTTCGCAACCTATTTGTTTTTAAAACATGACCAAAAAGGCAAAGTTTCTAAACAGAAAATATAACGTTATGAGGCTATACCACCTTTATTTTTTTGTGCACCTGTGTGATTAAATTAATTCTCTTGCATGCTTTATTCACTTCAAATATTCGTTGTAAGATTAGAAACAGTGCTCATTGACGAGTCTCGCTATGGAGTATTGGGAAAACAATTGCTTCTCTTCGGTTAGGAATTTCCCACAATTTTGCTTGTAAATCTTGTAAAGGCCATGAGCAAATATTCTCGCTATTATTCTTGGATCCATAGCGAATATTAAAGTGGGTTGAATTCAGGGGCTCTTCATAAACACCCCTCATTGGTAGATGTTTCTTTCCTATCAAGTAAATATTATTTTTCCCATGTTCAACAATATTAAGAACTGAAGCAATCAAGCCATCTTTAAACAGAACACAATTGTTTCTTGAACTGTCACAATCAATATGAAAGGACTCATTCTTTAAAACCTTATACTCTCCTGTAATTTTGGTGTCGTTCTGAATCCACGGTCCACTAGAGTGAGGTCTTTGTAGCCAATTATTGGGCTCAGATTTTACAAGGTTAACATATTCATGAGCTTCCATTTCACCATATCTCCTTGCCAACTGCTGTAAAAGTTTAGAATTTCTTCGCAATTTCCTTTTTACAGTCGTCATGTAGTTTTCAAATTGGAAGGCGCTAAATGAGTCTACATGGCCATACTTTCGTACATCATCACAAAGATGCAGCAAGTTATGGATGTTCTGTGACATGTATTCTTTTCCATAAATAACTGCAAAGGATTCTACAAAATATTTTAAAAGTTCGTGTGCGTAGCCAACGTTTCCTGGATTTTGGACGTAAATTGCACTAACTAAAATTGTCATTGCTACGTGTAAGGCTAAAAAATGAATGTACATTTTTGTGTTCAGAATATTTTTAAGTACAATTGGTCCACTGTACAGTAAGAAGTTTCTGAACTCTGAAGCTTTTCAAAATTTCAAGTCCTTTAGTGATCTTGGTCGTCTAGCAAAATCTTTTGGCTGACTGTTCCTCAATTCTATTAATTTTGCAGTAATGTTACCGATTTCCTGAGAGCGGAGCTTAATGCCAGGAGCATCTAACCACAGCAAAAGTAATTTTTTCATTACCGCTAATAAAACCAGATGCATGTAGTCAAGTGGAACATTCGAAATAGGTCAAAATCTAGGAATATTCTTCAAAATTGATTTATTTGCTTTAAATTCTTCATCAGTTCTAAGGTTAAAGGGTCCTGTTCCCGGAAAACATACTCGGCACTTCTTTTTATTTTTCCGCCATTGTCGCGGCTTAATTGCCTCTCCTTCAATTTTACACTTTGTACAACTACTGTACCCCGTGTGACCTTTCAAATAGAGTACCAGTGCTTTCGCCGGAGTATCACAAATCAATGCGAAGATGTTTATCTGTATTTTTACTTCATTGTGCACAGCCCTTTTTCACATAGAATTTTTGCTTCATCCGTAAACTCCTTCATAAATTGATCGTTTGCGTCTTCAGAATGATGAAATCCGTAATACGCACCAATCAAGTAAACAGTCCTAGACTTTAAATCTGAACTCAAAATTAGCCACAAGGATTTTCTTGTCGATTTTCCAGCTGGTTACCCGTCAATGTTCACACGTAAATTTATTGAATTTTCAAGATGACCTTTATAATTCCTTTCTTTTAAAATCGAATTGATGGCACGCTGCAACCCGAAATGGTGATATTCTCCACCGTCAGACATCATTGTAATCTTCGTAAAACGAGGTGTACGCATAAAAGTTCGGGCATCACGAGGTAGAACAAATGTGGTAAACTGACTTATTATAAGAAGTAATGCAGTGAGAACAACAAGCGGAATTTGATGAAGAAGTGCCCATGCTCGTAAAGTATTTCTGAACTTTCCGCCTCTCTTCTGATTAGATGATTCTTCATCAGAGTCTATATCGGAGCCTGAATTATTCTGATCGCTATCTCTATCCATATCACTGTCCGACAAATCATTTTCAATTTTAAGTTCTGCCAAATTTTCTGCAAAATCTCGATCTACCATTTTTTCGAAATCTTCATTATCAGTTGGCACTTTGCTTTTTGTTTCACTTTCTAAATCCACCAGACCTTCTTGCGCATCGTGTATCAGTTCTTGAGAATGTTCTGTTTCTTGAGCACTCTCATTATCTGACATAATTTCTAGTTTTATATTATCCCATGATTCCTTTTCTAATATGTCAGAAGGCATCAAATCCTGCTCTACTGATTCCTTATCAGAGTAGCCTCTGATACGGAATTGAAGGAATTCACGGAATTCAAGGAATTTACAGAATCCAAGGAAATTATGGAATTCACAGAATTTACGGAAGTCAAGGAATTCATGTTGTTTAAGAAATTAATGGAATTGAAGGAATTCATTACATTCAATGAATTCACGAAATTCACTGAATTCGCAGAGTTCAAGGAATTCACCAAGTTCGTGCAATTTTGGAAATTTAAGGAATTAAAGAAATTCAAGGAATTGACGGAATTGATGGAATTCAAGGAATGCACGGAATTCAAGAAATTGATTGAGACGTGCACAGTTGGGAGTGTCCCACCTGTGCACGTGAAACGTTAGTCAGGTACCATCTGAATACGTCTAAATGTCGACGTGCACATTTGGGAGTGTCACATCTATGCATGTGCAAAGTTGAGCTAGTTAGGGGGTTTTCCCGAAGGGGTCTGTCCCAACTTGTCATTCCAGGCATAAAAAAAGAAGATATTTCATGTTCTTCAATTCGTCATTTTGGAAAATTAAACCTGTATTTCGAATGCCTGGATAATAGGTGATGTATAAGGGCAGCTAACTCCTTAACCCTTGGCTGGGACCCTGGGGTCGTTCGCGAAGGTGAATTTTTCAATCGTAGTTTTACTTGCTTTTAAATTTCAAAATAGGGCTTCGAGCGCCATCTGGCTTTAGAGTAGAGATTTTCTCTCTCTCCCATGTTGGCTTTACTAGCTTACGTTCATTAGTGTGTAACCGGCAGTGCTCCAAAGTGAAGTTTGGTCACTAGCGACCCCAGGGTGCCAGCTGTGATCATAAAAGTGTTTTGTGCTCCCAAATTTTTATTCGCTTTAATTCTCAAAATGGATGGCGAAAATCTACAAGCAGTAGAAAAAATCAAATTTGTCTACAGAAAAAGGTGTGATTTAAGCCCAAGAAAGAGTGAGCGAAAAACCAATGAAGGTTGTTCATTGTTCATCGTGCTAACGCCCATCTTGCGAGATTCACCTATTCTAGATATGCTTTGATTGTTACAAGAAATAAAAAAATGTGTTTTTTTATAATTTTTTTTTAATATTTACTGTATCTACTAGTCTTTGTATGAATATTATGCAAAATTAAACTTTTTCTTAGGAATAATTGATTTTATTTTGAAAATAAAAGACAATCTTTTTTCACGTAAAACTGTCACCTTGATTTTGTAAAATAAATAGCTTTTTTCCCGAGGCATAACAAGTGATAATTTTATCTAATAAATACATCCTAACATTATTCAGTTAAATTTTTAGCGCTTAATATTGAAAATTAAGAAAGTTATGAATTTTTATGTAAAAAAGGTATATTTTTGAATTTTCTAAAGTTTTTAATTTTGTTGACCACTTAAAAATTAAAAATCAATTAAATAAACTATTGGGATCCATAAAAAAGACCTAAAAGAATATTAAAAAAAATTACAAGTCAAAATATTAAATCGTTTTCTCACATAAGCATTCTTTTTCTCCGGTCGCGAACGACCCCAGGGTGCCAGCAACGGTGCTGGGAAATAGGGGTGACAGCGAAGGTTTAAAAATGTTAAATCACTAAAAATTAAGCTGTCCCCTATTCTCATAGAATAACACATCTACTTGGAGCCATATTTTTTTTCAACTATAAAGTAATATTTTGATCTTACCGCAACAAAATATATGTTGTTAAGTTGAATATGATTTTTTTTTATTCATTCTTTATTTGTTCATAACTTTCGTAAACACAATTTTTTTTTGGTTAGCACTGAGGGTAATTTAGTCCTGTGATGGTAGGAAGTTACCCCTAAAATTGGAACCAAAAACAAGCGGGGACAGCCTGCCCATGCTTACCCGGCTAAGAGCTTTGTAAAATTGTTTTAATTTAAAAAAAATTGATTTTCTACCAAAAACTTGTAGAAATCCTTCTTCTCGTGGTTGTGCCTTTTCTTTTTATAATAAAGTTTCAAAATATTTTCCATGGAAATAGCATACCAGGAAACTGACAAGGGAAGGTCTTCAGGTGTTCAGCGCCCGGAGATTAATAACCGGTCGAAAAAGATTCCTTGAGATACCCACAACAAAGTTCAACCCATCCTATCCCCTACCTTTTCGATATTTTTGCACCCCAACTGTGCGAAGTTTTGAATTTAACCCAAATTTATGCGGTTTTTACATTCAGGTAAAGCAAATTTGTATCAGAATATACGATTCTGGGTTACTTTTTTATTATAACCTCTTCTTCATGAAAAATTTAACGTCTTAATTGATCATCTTGTAAATTCTACGATAACACAGGCCTACAAATAATGGGGTCATGTCACTTGTTGGATAGCGGAGGGTCATTCCCGAAGTAATTTTTTGCGTAGAATCCGAATCCGTGGTCAAAATTGGACCGTAACGTCAGGATTTTGTGATATTTGCGGTTATGCACCCAAAAAATAGCGTTTCTGGCTGCTTTTGTGGTTACATACAGAATGCATAACATATTCTTGGTATTTCTCTTTAGGTACATTATTTATTGTAAGTGCTACTGTTACTCTTTAATTTAAGAGTTGCAAATAGCAATTACGATAGAGTTACGCTAATTTGAAGTTACAAGATATTCTCAATAAAATTATCATGAAAACATACAGTACAATTTTTTATGTATCATTGAGTTGGTTATACATATGATGACTGCAATGTTATAATTTCCTATATTCGACAATAACATGTTATTCGGATGATTTTCTTTTGCGTAAGAAATATAAAATTGTTATAATAATTAGAAGGGGCAAAATTAAAATAAATGTTTAACTCTAAAAAAAATTTATTTCTAACAGAATTCCAAAGTGAGACGGGGCAAAATTGAATACTGTTTAATCTAAATAGTTACAAAGATTTGATTCAGTATCAATAAGATAATTAATATAAACTATTATATAAATATAAACTACTATATAATATTAATATATTAATATAAACTATTATATAGTATAAATTAAAAACATTTTTCATTATTGTGTATGATTATTGCAAATTTTTATTCGCAATTTTGAATCCACCATATTGAGAATATCTCGTAACTTAAAATTAGCGTAACTTTATCGTAATTCTAGTCTGAAACTCTTAAATTCCCAGATAGCAAACGTGCCGGGCACGTTACTCGCACGGCGTGCGAGGCACGCGGTGCATGCAGGGTGCGAGGAACATGCGTCGCATTTTGTGAGGGGTACGTACGTGCGAGGCATATGCCTCGCACTTTGTGATGAGCATGGTGTGCGACACATACGTGTCGCACCCCAGATAACAATCGTGCGCCGCACATTACTGGCACGCGGTGAGTCTCACGTCCTGCGTGCACAAATGCTGCTTTCTCGACACACCGTGCGGAATTTTCCATTAGTAAATTAACAGTTAATATTAATAGTGCATAGAACAGAACTTTATTTTCTTTTATCTTCCTAAAAAATAATTTTTCATTAACTTATATAGTGTGAAAAACTATTTTGGGAATTAGTTTTTATTTTTTTAATATCTATTCAATAAAATATTAAAGCCATATAAAAAAAATTATGGATTTTATTATTTTATTAAATAGTAGTTTTTTAAAAATTTTCCCTCCAGTCACGGACACCATGTTGATTTAACCTCAGTACCAGCAGGCGGTCAATGAAACGAGCCCCTCAAACCCTCACCAACTTGGCGCTTTACTGCTGGTGGGCAACGTCGCGGTTTCTTGGTTTTTAATTGTGCTGTGGTTACTGTATAAGTTTTATTAGTACGCGATCCCGACGGATATTTCTGGAGAATTTCCAAAATTTAACTGATAGAAGAAATTCCAGTGATATTATTGCACTCCCAGTTCGTTTTATTTATGTTGTAAGTAAATGAACAAATAATACAACCTCAATTCAATTGTTCACACTAGGACATGAGAATGAAAACTCTGTAAAGACCATTTGAATTTGGCTTGAAAAATCATATTATTGTTATTATTTATGATTCAGTGCCAAGTTCAAATGGTATTTATCGAGTTATCATTTTCATTTCTGCAACGTAATGTCAACATTTTTTTACTCGCACTACGTGCCCGCATTTTACCCACACACGTGTGACTCCCCAGGCGGAAATATTATATATAGTTTATACATAGTGTGAAGTATTATATATAATATTCATTTGTTTTATACGTTTTTTATATAAAACAAATGAATATTATATATAATACTTCACACTATGTATAAACTATATATAATATTTTCGCCTGGGTCGCACGCCGTGCGAGACATATGCGACCACATGGAAGACACATCTGCGTGGTGATATGAACTCACGTAATGCGGCCTTATCCGTACGCGTGCGACCCATAATGCTCGCACTGCGCAGGCATTTTGTTATCTGGGTTCAAAAGAGTAAGAGTAGTACTTACAATAAATAATGTAACTAAAAAGAAAGACCAAGAAAAAGTTATGCACTTTGTATATAACCTCAAAAGTAGCCAGAAACGCCATTTTTTGGATGCATAACCGCAAATATCTCAAAATACTGACGTGACGGGCCAATTTTGATCCCGTATTCGGATTCCACGCAAAAAATTACTTCGGGAATGACCCTCCGCTATCCAACAACTGACATGACCCCATTATTTGCAGGCCTGTGTTATCGTAGAATTTACAAGTTGATCAATTCAGACGTTAAATTCTAAAAAAAATGATGTTATAATAAAAAAGTAACATCAGAATCATATAAAGAATCCTCAAAAACATAAATAATAACCTATCAGTGCAATACTAGATAAGATTTTGCAACGAGGAGAAACGAACGTTAAAAAAATTTGCTTTACTTGCATGTGAAAAACCGCATAAATATGTTTAAAATTCAAAACTTTGCAGAGCTGTGGTGCAAAAATATCAAAAAGGTAGGGGCTAGAATGGGTTGAACTTTGTTGTGGGTACCTCAAGGAATCTTTTTCGACCGTTAATAACCCTCCGGGCGCTGAACACCTGAAGACCTTCCCTTGTGAGTGATTATTTATGCACTTTCTGTTTCCTGGTTAAGGAGAGCAGGTACCTCGATTCACGCTTGGCAAAATGGTTTTCGATTTTCATCAAAAATCAATATTCTTTTGATGTAGACGAAAAGTAACACTTGTTTGTCGAAAGTCAGATATTCAAAGATTTTCAAAACATACTTTTGAAAAACAAGAGCCACTCTCCGTATACATAAAAAAATATTGAGGTTCGTTAAACATTAAATAAGAAATAGTGTTAAATTACCTCAAACTTGACTTGGTTCTTTCTGAACTAGACTAATTTAAAAAAAAAAATTCAATTTCATTAATTTGAACGTTCGGAACTTCAGGTAATACATTTGCAATATGTGGAAAATAAATTTGCATAAATTGTCTATTTTATCAAACCTTTTTCCGGGTATGGAGATAACCTGCTTTCCTACACTATGAACCAAAATAAAGCGCAAAAATGACCACGTAATTTAGAGGTATGTCATTTTGATTGATTATACTTTCAAGAATCCTAATTTTGACTTGATCAATATAAAATGTTTTAAATTTAATTGTACGATTTTCAATAATTCTTTCCATAATTGTTAAAATGTGGCAGTATTTAACTTGAAACTCTTAATTTCATAGGTTTACAATTCCAGATTAGAGAATATCTGAACAGGAAAAATATTCACAAGGAATATTTACGTTCGTTGGATTTGAGACATTTAAAGGCATTTTTTAATTTGCTGTCTAGTGTGTAACCATTTCAGGAATTTAGCTGACCCTTTTTTTCCTAATCCTATGTTCAGTAGAAACGCCCATATACACCATTTTAGATTTTTCAAATGAAAAATTTATTGTTTAGTAATGTTTTTTTGAAATTCAATAGTTTTTGAATTTCGATTGTTTTTTTAACCTACATAAAAACCTTACAACAGATTTTAAAGTTTTACAAATTAATTTACTTGTTCCAAAGAGTACTTCTTAATAAAAAATAGTGCATACCCGAGTCGAAATTTAAAGTCTACTTAGAGTATTTTAGGTACTACATCTTGCAGGTCTTACGAAATTCTATGCAGGTCTTATTAGTATTATGGTAGGACCTATTTAAGACCTGAAAAGTGTCCAAAAAGTCCGTTTCTCCCACTTTTTAGGTACTAAGTAGGTCTTAATTTAAAACCTGTTTAGAGCCTTCGTAGACCTCTGATATATCCGAATCGTATCGCTCTGGCACTGCGCTTGCGTCAAATCTAGCGAAAACGATGAATTTTGAAAAAATACATCAGATTTCAACCAAGTGTTTGAAAAAGATGATTGTTGGAACTGGAGGTTGAAGGTTTCTTCAGATGAACGAGTACGTTGAAATCTTCGAAGAATCGCCTGTGTAGCCTATATGGGAAATCCGCCACTGATAGTTTCATTCCTCGGAAATGTTCTGCTGGCAATTGTGTCTCTAATTTTAATTTTTCAAAAAAATCCTTTGCAGAATAATAGAGCACAAATTGAGCACAATGCAGCACAAAATTATTTTTGGGGAAAATCCAAACTGGCGGTGCCATCACACAACAGAACTCACTTTCATTCTTTTTCCTACGTAATGAACGTTGTGGGCTCGCCATCTTGAAATTGTACGGCTGAACAAGAATGCTCTATATACAACAAGGAAAGTAGTCTATCAGATAATTTGTATATGATCGAAATTAAACAAAATTTATGAATACATACCGTCCAATTAATCTCCGAATGTACATTGACTACACGCATGGGTCCATTTCCTACGCAGCAAACGTTGGACGTGATCCCAGCGAGAATAGACTCCTGATGTATCCCCAACAAGCGATCACAGCGCCTCTACAGGCCGCTGGGGTGCAAAATTTCATTTTTGACGCGTCAGAGAACTTAAGAGTAACTAAGTAGGTCCTAGTAGAATCTGCCAGATTCTAAATAGGCTCTCTAGGTCTAAAAAGAACTTAAAAAGGATTTAATAGTACCTAACAGACTCTAAGTATACTTTAAATTTCGACTCGGGTATACGCATTTGATACACTGAGAAATGAAGCCGTCTTCAAAAATCTCTATGAAATTACCAAATATCACGAAAGTTAAATGAGCTGCTAATTTCAGATTTTTAAGTTTAGCGATGTCGCTTTTCCATGAGATTATAACATATGTTATAGGGGAAACCTCCCTACAGTGGATAATAATTATTTAAAAGTACTAATTATGTAAAATAATTAATATAATTGAATTAATGTGGTTACATTGTCCACTGTAGGAATGTTTTCCTTAATCAGTAAAATTTGAGAGCCATTTAATCGAGTCAAGCCTCAGCTTTTTTATATTATTTAGAAGGCTTAAAACCATTCTTTATTAATATGAACATTTTCAGCACGAATTAACTGCTGTCGGGAGTGCATCAAATCTACACGGGAAAATCATTCAGCGCACAGAAGCTTGGACACAAAGTATTTTATCATCATTTTTGTTTCCGCGCGGACAAAAAGTTTCAGTTTTAAAGGTTCAACCGCACAAAAAACAAAAGTTAAAACGCTTTTGAGGTAAAAATGGTTGAGGTAATCTCGCTATACAAAAGAAATAAAGATCGGTACAGTTGAAGTGAAAAATTAGTGTTCTTTAATTCACCTTTGCCGATCTTCAGTTTTGTTCATGCTGAGATTACCCCCACAATTTATACCTGAAACACTCTTTACTCTTTGCTTTTTTAGCTTAATTCAATAAGACAACAGTTTCGGATGTAGAGACGGAAAGAAATAGATGTGGAGTGAAATTTTTGGAATCAATGCTGGCAAAAGTTTTAAATTAAAACCTAATAATCTTTATCTTTTACCTAACATGAAGAACTTATGGGTACACGAAAGGATTGAATGTGCATTTTTTTATTTCATGTTGGCAAAGTTTCAGCCATTTTTTCCAGCATTTATTCAAAATATTTCACTGTGTATATATTTTGTTCTCTCTGCATATGAAACTTTTCTCTCATCAAATAATGAAGCATAAAAAAGGCAACTCGTAACCAATTTTAAACTTTAATGACTGATTTTTTTCGTTTCAGAAAATAGATCGGGGAAAAATATTTACCATACATGTATGTCAAAAATCCAAAAAATAAGACTATCTTCAATGTTTTCTATAAATTCACTAAATTTCACCAAACTTAAAGGTTTTATACTAAATGAAAATTTCATATTTTATTGGAACCTTTGTTTTTCTCTGACATCAGTATTCAGAAGTTACTTTCCATCTAAATATTGATGCCAGGGAAAAACAAAGGCTTCACTGAAATTATTTCCATGCAATTTTTATTGACTTTAATATACCTTATAACTTTATACAAAAACAAAATCGCTGAACTAGAAAATTATAAATTGGCAGCTCTTTTGAGTTTGGTTAAATTTAGTGAATTTATAGATAATGCTGAAGATAGACCTATTTTTTAGTTTTCGATGTACGAAATATTTTTCTAAAACTACTCCCTCGAACGAATAAATTCAGACCTTAAACTTTAAAATCCGTTATGAATTGTGGTTTTTATACAGATTTAACAAAAAATTGACGAAAGAATCAAATTTCAGAAAACAATTTCTCTTAAACTTTTGATTCGAAAAATCGAATACTTCGTTTTCGTGGATTTTTTGGTACCTATTATTAGGAAAAAATCACTATCAAAATCGTCGACATGGTCGCGCAGCATTTTAGCTGAATTATAAAAATATCTTTGGAATGACCCTAATGTATTCTGTCTACCTTGATAAAAAAACTGGGAGGCATTTTAGGGCATCTCACTTTCTGAGGTATAATTTATTTTTGAAATTATCCTTATGGTTTTTACCAGTATTTCGAAAAATATTGCTCTTGGAGGAAGCCCCTTTCTACAGAAATTGAGACACCGAATGCGTTTGAGATGGCGACTGATACTTGCGTCCGTTAGGGGCGCTAGTGAGCGTCGAGGCAGGCTCTAAGGGGACAAGTGTTCCAAAACGCAAAAAATTATTGTGCAAGAGCCTCGTGATACCTAAATGTTAAATTTCAAAAATTTACAATAAAAAAATACGGTTATGTAGAAAATCACCAGTGGAGACTTTTTTCTATCTGGAGTTTTTCCTGATTAGTAATTTTAACAATAAAATAAAAAATGTCAAACAAAATATTCCCCAAATACAATTATTTAAAAAACATAATCAAAAATTATGTAATAATAAATAAAACGTCATAACTCAGTCAAATATTATTGAAACTGGTTGAAATTTGGTATACTTACGTTGTATACGTTAGTGATACTTACAAAATGATAAAAAATTGAAGCTGCCTACTGTTAAATAATACTTTATTTAAAATTCAGACTGATCGCCAACCATGTTTTTTTAGATTCGCCTAAAAAAAGAAGCAAGGAAAGTTCAAAGTTGAAAAAACCTCTAGTAAAGCATTGATTCCTCACTATTCAAGGAAGCTTTTTGAAATTCTTAGATTAATGCTTTCGAAATTGACTAAATTAGGTATTTTATAAGAAATAATTCTATGCCGCCAACTATTGATCCATGAACATTTAACGCTATTAGGCAGCGGTCTCGTCGTTGACGGCATCGAATGCTTTCTTATAATATCTAATTCCGCTAGTTTTCAATGAATCCATCTAAAAATTTCCAAAAAGCTTCCTTTAATAGTGAGGAATAAATGCTTCACTAGAGGTTTTTTCAACTTTGAACTTCCCTCAATACATTTTGTTGACGAAACTAAAAAATATGGTTACCTACCGGTCACAATTTGCAATTAATTATTGTTAAACAATAGGCAGTGTGAATTTTGTTCGTCGTTTTGAAGATATTTCTACAGCATACCGCGTGTTTATAACAAATTTCAAACAATTTCATCAATATTTGGCTAAGTTATGAAGATTTATGTTTTAAAATATAATTGAATTTGGTGATCATTTTTTCACTTTTATTATTAAAAATATTCATCAAAAAAGAGATTTCAAATAAAAAAAGTTTCGTATTGTCATTCTCTATACGACCGTATTTAGAAAAATTTAATTTTTTCGAACATTAAAATTTGGATAACCACGAGACACTTAACAAAAATTGTTTGCGTTTTCGTACGCTTGTCTCCTTATAACATATGTGCCCTGAGCTACACATTTAAATAAAGCACACCTTTTTTTTACGGAATATTTTTTGATCTAAACATTATTTTTCAATAAAATTACCCGTAAAATATCACGCTTATTATTTATGGGTTTAGTCTAAAGAGCGAACTACATTTTAAATAGTATGAGTTTCGGAGAAACAAGTTGTACACGAATTATGTAGGCCTTAATAAATTA
>CAKNWW010308147.1:0-19776 GCA_932074435.1 Andricus kollari | reverse complement strand
TAAATTGCATAATTAACCTTTAAACGGGTACTGGTCCGAATTCGCACCGGAAAATTTTCATTTTGCTGGCATTTACGCAGGCACAGCTGCAGCGGCTTATCCTCGCTATATTTAATATATATGTTAAATATGCGTAATATATGCTAGATGTTTACTATATGTTCAATATGTTAAATATTCAATATTAACATTTCAAAAAAACCAATTCGCACTAGTGTGCCGTTTGAGGGTTAAGAGGGATATTTTATAATAATCATAGATAATTATTTTTAATGAAAATTTGGAGTTGCATATCCAACAAATAGAGGCATTAATTTTTTTTTTTTAAACACGGCAAATCTCTGAAAACCTATATTACGTCATACTTATGTGAACGCTCCCTAATTTTAAAACCTAATATTAATATTTGCGAACATTACATTAAATCTTTAAAAATTTCATATTGTAATCCTTGATAATCAGTTCTAAATTTAATCATTTCAGATTTAAATATTCTAACTTGTTTGGTTTCAATTTTTAACGTAAAAAATTGTCGGATTTCTTAATTCTTCAAAATGAAATACTTAAAATTATGCAGTTTCAAACATTGGAATCATAGCGATCTTGTATTGTGTTAAAAATTCAAGGATTTAAAATTAAAAAGTTATAAATTTCCTGGTTAGAATAAAAATAATAAAAGTTGAACTATCTGAGATTTAAACCTCAGTAATTGAATGATTTGTTTAATTTTAAATGGTTAAAATTGTAGAGATGTCAAGGAAGGTCGGTTTTAAGAATCTAACCTCAAAAATTTGTCTGGCAATTTCAGAGTTTGACAATCAAATGATTGGGGAGGGGGGAGATGTGGTGGTGAGGGGGAGAGAGGTTTTTTTATTACATGTCCCTTTCGAACGAGGGCTCTTTTTATAGTTTTTAATCAGCGAAGTAACTTTTGAGTTCAATAATCAATTATTCAAACTCAAAGGTAGCTACGAAAACCGAAGGCGGGTGCATTGGCGACGAACGAATCCTGAACGTACACATGCATACTACCAAGGATACGGGTGGCCGGCTTGTATACACAAATGAAGACGCATATGGATGCACCTCGCGAATCACCGTATCGGTACGTTCCACTGTCCGTCTTCCTTGGTCTCCAGCCGTTATCCACTCTCCAATCGTCCACCACTACTCCGCTTTCCAGCCATCCCTTATCCAATGTACCCTTCAGATCAAGAGAAAAATGATTGTATCTCTCTCAAAAATAAAGTAAATTCTACGGAAAAACAATATCACACTTAAAATAAGATGGTTCCGCATAAGATGAAAAGGTCAACTTAATAAATATTTACATCAGTAAATTAAAAAGTGCGACCGGAAGGCAATTCTGTTGTAAAATACAGAGGAAATTTCCTCAAATAAATTTAGAAATAATTAAAGAAAAGAAGCTCAAAATTGCGAAAATATCTTAAAATCTTAGCGGAATTCTCTTTCTATTCAATTTCCAATGCTCGCCCCCCCCCCCCCCTGCTTCGGCAGGCGAAAAAATGTATTGGGTCAACCCTGCCCTTACCTGAAAAGTGGGCAAAAAAGTGTGCCGACCACTACTTTAGAGTATTCCAACAGCTTTAAAGAAACAAGGAATCATTACCAACGTCAATTCAGATTTTTCTTGTTAAATGTCTTATCCTCTCGTTTTTTGATTATGGGTGTATTTTGTTCAACGATACCACGGATGAACTGAATGCCAAGCTCGAACGAGCACTTCTGATGTTTGCATACGATTCAGGGTCGGCGAAACGCAGGTTATCTGTCTGGCTCGCTCCTTAAGAAGTGCGAATGTAAAGGAATTAGAGTAAGTGAGACACAAGCATATGGAAAACAAATGACTGTTTTCCATATGCTTAACGAGAGAGAAAGATAGATAACCTACGTTCCGCCGGCCCTGATACGATTCATCTATCAGGGTGGTCACTCACCCGGGGCAACCGGAAAAAGCCAGGAAAAGCTTTCACCGGGAGATAACCGGGAGAAAAATATTACATCGGGAGATTCCCCGTGTTTCATAATTCGTGCGTTTTGTAAGTTTTGAGTAAAAATAAATTTTTTTTAGAGAGAAATCATATTTTTTACTAAAAAAATCTATCCAGTCTTTTTGAGTATCACTTGATACTAAATTATATGATACTTATCAAAAATATATATTTATCGTTTTTAAAATTTATATAATTTTAATTTAAAATTATTGTTTGGAATGCGCAATTCCAAAAGTTTAATCTTTAAGTTCTTAAAACTAAAATTTGTCCTTTAAATAATTTTTGTAAATTTGGAATTTTAAATTTCACAATATTTTAGTTTCAAAGTCAAATATTAAAAATGCCCTGACAATTTCGCAATTAAATATTTCAAAATTTATATTAAAAGCCTTACTAGTCAGTTTTCAATTTAATAATTTTAAATGTAAATATAAAGCAATGTCGCATTAAAAGCTTAAAATTGTACGATTTCAAAAATTGGAATCATATTGCAGCAATCTTGCTTTGTATTATTTTATTTTTTATTTTTAATGTAATATCTTAAAATTGTCCGATTTTTAGTGGTATACATCATCAATGTATAAAAAGGGAGAGCTGTGAATTCCGTATCTTGAGAACTATTACTTGTGAGAATCACAAGTATTAGTTCGCCGATTTGAATTCCCAACTCTCACCTCGACGCGCCTCGCTTTGTCCCAGTCTCATTTTAATAAGGCAGGTCTGGATATGGTAAGTTTAGATGGAATATTTTGAGCTTTTAGTATTAATTGAAAACCAAAAACTCCATGTACATAGAATTGAGTTCTTACGATTGGTTCGCGCGCCCAGCGCAACAGGCACGGCGCACCCATCACAAGCCAGGAATTTTTCCATTGGATCGCACGTCACAAATAACAATTTCGAATTAATCTTTTGTAATTTAAATTGAATTAACATTAATAAACAATATTAATGTTAATAATATTAATTACATTATAATATTTTCAAATCGTATTATATAAAACATATAGAGTAGATGCGTTAAACTACATATAAAGTATATATATAATATATATAATTTCGATATTATATTAAAATTAATGTCAATGATTAATTTTTATTCTTCGATATAATATACAGGAATTTAATATTTAATAGCTAGCATTAAATTAATATTAACAATATTGATCATATTATAATATTATTCAATTATATTGTATATAGTATATAGTTTATATGTATTAGGCTACATATAAACTATATATATATATAATATATATAAGGCAGGATATAATAAAAAAATCAATATTGAATATTAAACAATTACACGAATTAAAAATATTATTAACCGAACATTTTTAATCTTTAATAATTTTGTAATGCTAGCTTAAGAGAGATGAGGAAATATTATAATTTTTCGTGCACCCAAAATATTAAGCCAATCAGGAGCTCTGTAGGAGACAGCGCGCCAATCCCCGTCGAGGAGCTCCCTGATTCGACCATTTTCGAGGAGTAGGAGATTCGGCGACGAGGCTCCCCTTTACTCAACTTTCGCGCGGAGTGGGAGCGAACACCCGACCGCAGAGTGGGGGTGCTGACGCTCTTCTCGTTAAAAGAACGCTTCGCGACCACCGTAGTTGACTCTGCCTTCCGACTTCTTCGGAGGAGCATTATCGACTCTCATCTCTCGGAGCCTAGCCCAGGGATAGAATCTGGAAAATAAATCAGTGTGCTTAAATACTTCGGCCTCGTTATTGACCATAACCTTCTCGTGGACTTAATCAATCTGCTCTTTTCAGAGCAAAAATATTACGTTGAGAATTGTTTCTTGTTGTTTTGTTCATAACTTACCACCAATTCCCTCTCTCTCTCGAAAATATACCAATCGATTTGCCTGGGTCGCTCCAACCAGTAGAACCTGGGAATCAGTTGGCATATTGACTAATAGTCTTCGTCACTTCTGAGAGAATCTATCTGGGTCGCCCTAACTGGTAGCACCTGGGGATTCTTCAGGATGGGACGAAGCTACGCTAGAAGGAGAGCCTGGCTGAAATTTTGTGGGCGACCATCACCCAATCATCAGCAGGAGCTGGTGATTGACTTCAACCACGACTGTCAATAGGAGTTGGCAGTCTCCAATTCGAATTACCAACAGGGGTTGGTGAGCACCGAACGCAGCGAAGGGCAGGAGCTCTCACCGACACAATTGGGATCTACAACCAACTCTCAATACCAGGAGGTGGATACCAGCTGGACGGTGTGCTCCATTTCCGCCAGGAGGCGAGAGAATCTCCCAAGTATTGAGATTGCGGAGATGACTGAGGGCCATTCATGGACGTGGTCGAAGGACCTTAATTCCTTTCAACCCGGCCCACAACAGGACTCTAGTGGTGACACTGGACCCAAATTGTGTACTGTTATACGAGCCTGTGGGACCCATTCCAGACGGGACGAGCCCGGCCACACGGAAGAGTGTGAAAGACCTGGAGATCGCAAGGGAGAGCGATCGGTCCCAGAAATACCGTCGGCAGAGCGATCACTTTCGGTACACCGTAAATCTTGCTTCCAGCGGAACCGAGATAGTTAGGACGAAGGACAGATGCCCTAACACGAGTTTCTACAAACAACCAGAGATTCCACGCAAGGACATCAAGTACCCTGCGAAATCGCCCGATATCTAAAGAGGAGTTTCGGCATTCGTGGGTTCCTTCTCGGCCATTGGAAGAAGAATTAAATGGACAAGCCTAACATTTGGCAGCGGTTCATCCAAAGCCAAGGTAAGAGGACTTTCCTTCCACCACCCAGTAGCCAACAGAGTCAACCGAAAGGCATGGTTGAGTTAGATCTGTGGCTAAAAGAAACGCAGGGGTATATTTTCGCCGAGCCTGCAGTGGAGCAGACAGCTAACGACAGAAAGAAGGTGAGGAACATCTAACCTAAAAATATCAAACATCGGCCCTTTTCAGGGCCACCAAATATTATTACGAGGAAGGAATCTTACTGTCCGTGATTAAATATAAAGAAGAAGAAGAGTGAAAAGGATAATTTATCGAATAGACAGAACGGAACGTTTCATTAGTTAAAGATTTAAACAAATAAATAATTTCAAATTGAAAAATATTTGATTAGAAAACTTCAAGAATGTATAATAATTCTAAAGGAAAATTTGATATTAAAAAATGAGTTAAAAATAAAACAAGATAAAAATTTAACTTTCTGAAATTGATACACCAGTAATGAAATAATTTCGGTAATTTTAAATGGTCACAATTTTAGAGTTCTGAATTTTCGTGTTGAACGCTAAATATTTTATTTTTCCCTTTCATAGGTTTTAAAGTTGCAATTTAAATTTAATAGGTTGAATGATTGAAAAATATAATTAGCAATTTGAAAGTTATTAATTTTTTTAACGATTTAAATGTACTTAAAATAATTGAAATTTTAAAGGGTTTGAGCATAAAAAAATTAATATCACAATTTCTGGTAATTAAAATTTTTTCAGAGTAGAAATTTTTTCATTTTCAGGAAGATTTTGTGTGTTACCCGTTTGGGCATTGTTACACAATCTGAGAGAAATTTGACATGACGAGAATTTAAAGTGACGTTTATTATGTGTGGGAAAAAAGTCCGCAAGCGGGAAAAAACCACAAAATCTGTTAATTTATTTTATGAAAGAAAAGGTGAGAATAGAAGGAGAGGGGAAAGGGGGTAGAGGGGTTGAAAGAAGAAAGTAGCTAGTAGGTCAGGGGCGGCAGGGCCACCTCGACCTGGGTGACTTATTTCATGAGAAAGTCTTTTTGGCATCGCGTGTTTGCGCAGAGTATCAAAATTATATTTACCTACAGAGGAAATATGTTCAAAAGGTGATAATGATGCAGATTCGTAGAATTTAGTGGCGGTTTCTTTGATATACTCTGAAATGTATGGTATTTGAAATTCTCTGTGAAGGACAGAGTTCTTAATATATCTGTGGGTTTTTATGATATGTCTGAGAAATTTATTTTGAATGATCTGAATGTGATTAATATTGCTTTTTGACGTGCCTCACCAAACTGTACATGCATAAGTTATGATTGGTCGGATAAACATTTTGTAGATTAGGATTCCAGATTCAGGTTTTGGACTCGAGTGTCTATTAATAATAGGATTGAGGCGTGACATGACCCCGAGGGCTTTTCACTTAGTTTCCTGGATATGCAGCTTCCAATTTAGACGTTTTTGAAGTTAACCTCCTAAATATTTTATGGAGTTTTTCCATTCTATTGGTTCGTTAAGCATTTTCGGTGGATCTATTTTAGTTGGCCTTCTGACTGAGAAAAGGATTAATTCTGACTTTGCTACGTTTATTTTTATTCTCCAGAGTTTAGCCCAAGCCTCAATGACTTCAAGAGCTTTGTTAAGCAGTTTTAAAATTTTTGGAACTGACCAGGAGGAAGTGAATAGCGCGGTGTCGTATGCGTATAATCCAATTGAAACTTCGGGGACCTGAGGGATTTCGTGTACGTAGATAATAAAGAATACCGGTCCGAGAATGCTGCCTTGGGGTACACCCGCTCGGAACGGTTTCTCTTTTGAAAGTGTCTGGCCTATTTTGACTGAGAATTTTCTATTAGTAAGATAGGAATGTATGAAATGGATAAGCCCTCTTGGGAATTTGTAATTTATTAGTTTCTTGAACAGTCCTACATGCCAGACACTATCAAAAGCTTTTTCTATATCGAGGAACACAGCTCTAGTATGTTTTCTTCGATTGAAATTTAAGCTATTGGCTTCGGTAAGCTTGAGAATCATATGCTGCGTAGAGTGGCCTTTTCTAAAACCGTATTGTTGCGATTTAAGGATGCTGTTTTCCTCGAGGTGATAGTTTACGCGTGTATTATTTTTTCAAAAATTTTGCTCATTGTGTTAAGAAGGCTAATGGGCCTGTCGCTGTTTGAAAGATATAGATGATTACCTTTTTTCTGAAAAACTAGTATGTGCACTACTTTCCAACTTTCAGGAAAGTAGCTTAGGTGTATACAGGCATTGAAGATTAGTGCAAGGAGAGTTAGGCACGAGATAAGAAGCTTTTTGAGGACTAAATTTGAAATTGAATCAGGGTCGGGTGCTTTGTTATTTTTAGTATTTTTAATTTGCTTGGATAATTCCTTGTAGGTTATTTTTCTGAAGTTATCGGTGCTTGGGATTTTTAGAAAGTCGGAAACAATTTTTTCACATTCGGAGATGTGTTGCGGGTCAGTTGGATCGTTATGTGGAGTGAAGTTACTTTCTTAGTTTACTGCTAGGAGATCTGCTTTGTCGGTAGGAGAAAGCGCAAACGTTCGATCAGGTTTTTTTTGAGAGGGGGATATTAGTTCGCGGCTTGGTTAGGGATTTAGTCATACGATATATGGAGTTATCTTTAATTTAAAGTTTACCGACTTCTGTATTCCAATTTTTACATCGGTACTCTCGAACTTTAATTGCAACAGTTTTCCGAAGGCGGTTCATGATATTTTTAAGAATACAACTTTTAGTTCTCTGATGTGTTCGGCTGAGTTTATTACGAGTGTGGATAAGTACTTCAATCTCGGGGCTGAGAGGTGGTGTTTCTTAGTGAAGGTTCAAATTTGACATGAGTTTCTAGGGTCGTGTTAAATGTTTGCCAGTTTGCTTTTGCAAAATTATAGCGAGGCGCGACCGGAGCTTTTTCGCAATTGGTGAAAAGGCTTAGAAGTACTGGTCGTTTTTTAATAACAAATGTAAATTAAACATAGTAGGAGAAACTGGGATATGGTGGCAGTGCGTGGTACGGTGATTGAAACAAATAACGCCCGTGTTTCTTTATTTTCATATTAGTTTCTTTCCCTTAAACAAAATTTGTCACTTTGTGATTAATGATAGTGTAATGTAATTGTGTTACACGTACAGTACCGGGATATTTCTAAATGTTCAATTAACATCCAATGATTTCATGTGGATATACAGGTAGCCCCAGACTCAAGTCTCCGGACTTATATGTATGTATACCATTAAGCTATTTCCCTTTCGGCGAGCCTCTAGGGGTAAGCGTGACACTACCCGATTCGGATAGTGTTTTTAGGTGCATAGTTTCTTGTAGTAAATAACTACAAATACAAGTGTGGGCTCACCACACCCACGACCGCCAACAGCAACGCAGTAGTATCAGACGGTCACCCATCCAAGTACTAACCGCGCCCAACACTGCTTAATGTCAGTGATCTAACGTGAACTGTTGCTTCCAGCGTGGTATGGCCGTTGGTAAAAATAAATAAATAAATAATATAAAATACATAAATAAAAAAATAAAATTGAAAATTCCTTTTACAAAATTCATTTGAACTTTTAGTTTTTGAGTTATAAAATATTTAAGCTGAACCAATCAGGAGCGCCATACAAGCAGTCGCGTGTGTGTGAGCGAAGGTCAATCGCAGTGTTTTCGAAGCGTGCGCAGACGTGGGGTTATCGACGGGAGAACACTACGCTGGATTCCCGCTCACGCACACACGACTGTTTATACGGCGCTCCTGATTGGTCCAGCTTAAATATTTTAAAAATTACAAACTAAAACTTCAACTGATTTTTGGAAAAGGAGTATTCGATTTATTTTTTTTATTTTTATACAGCTATATAATTTCGTACACTTGAGGTGGAAATTTCTATATTCCTGGGATACACTACATATATCCTGGGATGCTCTTTGAACGTTTTTGGGATATTCAAATGTCCAAGTGAGATATTGTAATTTTCTATATATCTTACGCTCGATATTTTGATGTCCGAAAAACATCCCAGGATATCTCATGGGTATCAGGAATACATAAACAGCCGCCTTGTCTTGATATCCAGAAGATATCTGTAGGATATCCACAGGGTATCTTTAGATATGAATGTGATATACTGAAATATCCCGGTGCTGTATGGATATACATTAAAAAAGTTCACACTGAAAATAAATGAATTTGGTAATAAAATTATTTAAACTAAATTTGCCGTTTGTTTCACTGTTTCAATTCATTTTTAGTATTTAATTAATGTATTAGTTGATAAATAAATAAATTAACAATAAACTTATTGATGGATGAATTAATTAATAAGTTTAATAATACTTAAGTTTAAGTGAGCGTGGGCTTTTACGCACATGCGCAGTTTATGAGAGGCATGAGGAAGCGATGGAACCGCAATCGGGTCCTGGAACTACTCGGCTCTTCGGTTCCTGGAACCGTGCTAGTGATTGAGAACCGGAGCAGAGAACCGGTTCTCGTCAAAAACTTCGAACCGTAACACTAATGCTAATGAATACATTTCGATGGCACACTAGTGCCCCCTAGGGGACGTAGCAATCGCTATTTTCCTTTCTCCAATTTGCCTATGGGAGTGGGCACACTGTGGACTAATTGCATATGTTACCGGCAAAGCCCGAAGTGGCGGCAAACCTAAGTCTACCTAGACAATGCGCATATTGCGGATGCGTTTTAGGAAAATTCCGAAATACTCTCTGATTTCGGGCTTTGCCTGGAATTAACGCAGGCAAACCTAGGTATACCAAATGTGCTTTAGGCAAAGTCGAGAGCTAGTTATTTTTTCGGGCTTTGCCTGGCATAAATTCAGGTAAACCTAGGTGTGCCAAATGTAACCTAGGCCAACTCGGAAGCAACTTCACTTGGCTTGAGATTAGGCAAAGTAAGATATGCCAAATATGTTGTGGGAAAATTAAGAATGCAGAATTGTATCAATGTACGTATATATGGTTATGTTTTAAAATGTAACACAGGTGGATCTGCCAAAACGCAAAGAACATCTAATAAGGAATGCACCACTTCTTCTGATCTCTTCGACTTTAGAGGGCGTAGAATGATGCACTTCGCCAGATCATCCTGATAATTGAAGATATATTTATAGTCTCCATCGCGACAGGTCAAAATATCTATAAGGTCGACCTTTCCTCGAGAATTTACTTCTTTAAAAAGTAACTGTTTTACTGTTAATCCTTTCCTCGGGTACTTCTTTTTTTCTCACATATTTCACAGTGTTCTAAATAACAAATAGTTGCGTCTCTTGTCACGTTTGCGTATTTTTCCCCCAGTTGCATTATCATTCTGTCTTTTCCGCAATGACTCCACTCGCGCATCAAAATGTTTTAGACGGCGGTATTGTAAAGTTGATTTCTTGCTCGCTTTTTTTGCAACTTCAACTTCTTCAAGAAGGGCACGATAACTTTGTTCAAATTCCATCAAATGTGAATTTTATAATTTCTTCATGCCTTTAAACTTACCCATAAATTTTTCTTTTAAAATCATATCACTCACATTGTGAGAAGAGCCATTTACACTTTCTGTTTCGTTCATTTTAATCGAATAATATATTATTACACACATCTTGTTCGTCTTCGAGGTTGTGTCTCAATTATTTTTATTCTCTCCCACCTGACTATTGATATAAGATGGTTCCGCATAAGATGAAAAGGTCACACGTAATAAATATTTACATCAGTAAATTGAAAAGTGGGATCTGCAGGCAATTCTCTTGTAAAATATGAAGGAAATATCCTAAAATAAATGTAGAAATAATTAAAGATTAGAAGCTTCAAATTGCGAAAATATTTTATAACCTTAGCGGAATCCTCTTTCCATGCAATGTCCTATTCTAGGCATGAAAAATTAGCTGCTGACAAATGGGTTTCGACAACCGTTTTAAAGTCCAACAGTTACTCGGTAACACGTCCATACTTAACGTCAATCAAAATGCCTTACTTAGCTAAATTCCCACCTGTATCCACCGACAGCGCATCTACGAGGAGCATCCATCGAAACTCATCCAGGCAGTCGTACGAACTAGTTGAATCGAGCAAGTATTCTCTCAAAAGAAGGATCCTGCGGGAAATTCTTAAACCCTTCCATCGAGTTGGATACGCCGATACCTCGCGAAAACCCGCACGGTTCGCTTCCCGATATCATGATCTGGTAAGTCCACAAAGGTATAATGATTATTCGGGTCGAAGTTTAAAACAAATTATTTCCTCGCTATGGCACGCTGACACCATCACGAAGGAATGTTAAGTCCAACTGTTAAATTTTCAAAAATGAAATTTTTCAGTTTACAATGTGTAATTCTAAAAACTTTTACTTGAAAAAATTTCCATTTTAGGTCAGGAAGGTCATGTGCGGATCAGATATTTAGCTTGAGACAAATCACTGAAAAAAGTATTAGGGTAAACAAACAAGTTTTCTGTGCTTTTGTTGACCTGGAAAAAGTCTGATAAAGTGGATAGAATTGAAGTTCTGAACGAGTGTGGAGTCAATGTATCAATGCCTGTAATTTGCAAAGAATGTTCAGTAAATTAAATATGATCATCAAGAGCATGAGTTTAAGATTAACGTAAGCAAAACAAAAATTATTGTACTTAAAAGAAGGGATGAGAAAACAATATGAAACATTGCCAGGCGTATAAACGAAGGCGGGAAGGTTATCGGCAGTGTAGGAACCATTATAAGTAGTAAAAGCATGCCAAATAAAGCTAAAATTGCAATATATAACTGTGTACTTTGATATACATCCTTAAAATGTAAAAAAGGGGAGAATTGTGAAACCCTGAATCTTGAGAGCCACTGCTAGGAATTTTCATTCAAGCATCGGCTCACTAAGTTCGAGTTTCCCAGCTCTCGCCTTCACGAGCTTGCTTACGTGATCTTCACGTTGACAAGCGCGCACGCGCCATGACTCACGTTCGGTGTACGTGACAAGCGACGCGGCACGTGTTTGGAAATTTCCCACGGGCTAGGCGTCCAGTCGGAATCTCAACTTGCGCAGTGGTTCTCCTCTCAACAATTGTTTTAATCCAAACTATTTTTCACAATATACTCTAGATATTTTTGTGGGAATGCATGCACATAAGGGTATCTGTTTTCGAATCCATTTTTTAAACTAATATTGGCCACTGTACAGGTTGAAATTCGTTATACTATTACTACTATCATATTATTATTTTAGTGTATTATATCTCTTAATCGATTGCAATATATTATATGTATATTTTATGTAATATTTCGGTATTATTATTGTTATAATATTTCATAATAATAATGGTATATATTATTTTATTTTAAATGATTATTAACTATAGAAACATAAATTCAACTAGTAAATAAAACTAGTTAATTAAATTTTAAGTCGGTTAAACGGTATGTAATGCAGAGAGAGAACATAGTACGGCTGGCTGGCAGCAAGAGCAAACCAGCAATACTGCCATTGGTGCGTTCCGACGGAGTGGGGCAAACTCACGAACCTCGCGTGAAGAGGGGGTCGAGACGAGTTGTGGCGCGCGCCCATGGCTCTCGTGCATAAAGGCGCGCGTTCTGACCAGAATCGTCACTCGGCCCTCAACCGGCACTCCACCATCATCAACCCGCTCAACCACCAGCCGCTCTCTAACCCTCGCTCTCTCTCTCTGCTTAGGGAATTGAGATGAAATAAAGAGGAAAATTCTGGAATTGGACGCTTCAAATAATTGTTACTGCTAATTTCAGAGCAATATTTTAAATTGTTTTTTGAACGCAGCACGATCAAAACTTCGGTACTTGATCGAAGTCCTTTTGTTGATCTTAGACTGTGATGCCCTTCGTGTGCCATCCTGGTTCATTTCTTCACTAGTTCTTCACTTGAACGGCAGCACGATCAAGTACTTTGGTACTTCATCGAAGTCCCTTTGTTGATCTTAGCCTGTGATGCCCTTCAAGTGCCATCCTGGTTCATTTCTTCACTAGTTCTTCACTTGAACGGCAGCGCGATCAAGTACTTTGGTACTTGATTGAAGTTCTTTTGTTGATCTTAGCCTGTAATGCCCTTTGGGTGCCATCCTGTTTCATTTCTTCACTAGTTCTTCGGGGAGGTTTCTTACCTTCACGTTAACGTAGTACGATCAAATACTTTAGTAATTGAGCAATAGTTACTTAACCCGAGTCAAGTAACCCAAGGAACATGTCAACTTGCACCCAATATGCTGGGCGATAGCGAGACCTGGACATACTCTACCGACAGAAAGTTTCGGTACATTTCTTTTTTTCGTTTGAAAATTTCTCTTCGCCTAGGTTGAAGTTATTTTAATGAACTTGCACCCAATGTACTGGGCGATAGCGAGACCTGGACATACTGTACCGACAGGAAGTTTCGGTACATTTCTTTTTTTCGTTTAAAAATGTCTCTTCGCCTAGGTTGAAGTTATTTTAATGAACGAATGAAAAAATATTTAGTTTCGAAGTCACAGATTTTTTTTAGCAAAAGTGTTCCTAAAAATTTGGAATAGTTATAAAATCAAGAGAAAGTCTTACTCTTTAAATCGAAATCAAGAACAAGATTAAATATTATGTAATTGCTGAGTATTTATAAAAATTGTTTACTTGTGAAATAGAAATTTTCCGGAAGCCAAAAGCCCGAATTTCGTGATTAACCTTCATTTGTTATAAGGCGCAACGTCAGATTCTATTAGATATACTCCGTAGCAGGGAGCTCTATTTTGAAATTTGAAAATATAACCATCAAATTTCTTTATTGTAAAACAATTTGTCTTTGAACAATTTTTTCTACAATAAAATAAACTAATTTAGACCACGTTTGTCTGTTGATCTTAATTAAGTACTAATAACGCTTTTGATGTGTATATAGTATTCCAGTGATTAAAAATAAAAAATGAGTTAAACTGAAACTTTTTTCGTCTTATTATGGACTTATTTATCAATTAGATACTGAGTGATATTAAATTAAATTTGTGTATGTAGCCAGGCTTTTAAGGAGGTCAATACAAATTTTCTGTGGTCCTATATTCTCTATTTTCTACTGTTTTTTTCAAACTTAGGAAACATTACATTACGTATAATGACGTAATAATGATCGAGTGAAAATATGTACTTTACGAAAAGAAGGTTTTACTTTGAGAGCTATTGCGAAATTAATTCGGCACATAGAGTACAGAGTGTCTTGCAAAGAAAAAAAGAAGCTGGCAATACCATGATAGTGAACGAAGTGGCCATTCAAAACTTACAAACCAACGGGAAGATCACATCATTTTTAATAAAAGCCTTCGAGATCATAAGCATACCAATCAAGATTTGCGTGTAGAAGTTACTGAAAGTAGGAGCAAACCTATTTCTACATCTACGATCAAATATATTCTTAATAAAGCTGGGCTTCGAGGTTGTGCATCAAGAAAGAAGCCTATTTGAAAAGCTCATTACAAACAGAAAAGATTACAAGGGGTCCAAAAATACCGTAAATGGAGAATCGATGCATGGAAAAGGGTTCGTAAATTATTATTTAAAATATCAATATCAATAATAAGATGTAAAAAAGTTTCAGTTTAACTTATTCTTTTATTTATAATCACTATAATGCTATATGCATATCAAAAGAGTTATTAGGTATTAACTAAGATCAACATAATAAATTGGTCTAAATTAATTCATTTTATAATAAAAAAATTGTTCAAATAAAAATTTCTTTACAATACAGAAATTTGATGGCCATATTTTTAAATTTCAAAATAAAGCTCCCTACTATGATGGGTTCCTGAACGATCCACGACCTTAATTTTCCGAGATTCCACCGTAAAAAGTTTCCGGAATTGAACATCATTATAGCTTTTTATAAATCATTGATGTGCTTAAATTTTTACGAGGACGATTGGGGTAATTAAATTAATTAGGCAACGCATGAAGGAGCTTCACTGCTGTCATAGAATATCCGAACTAAATTTACATATAACAACGAAAAGCTCAGAGGTCGTGTTTTTTGTTTTGATTCATACTTTTTGTAAAGAAAAATCATGGCCCCGAAGCAAAGTTGTGAAATTCCTAGAACTAAATATTTGGCCAGTTTTGAGAATAGCGGCTTTAAAAAAATGGTGGCTAGCTTATGCACTTGAAAAAACCGTCTCCCAATTGTCGAGTAGCTCAGCGGTAGAGCGCCCGGTTTGTACACAGATGCTGCGGTCTCGATTCTCGCCGCCTGCATTTGTTTTTTTTATGCTTTATAATTATTTAAATGTTTATATGTTCGATTCCCTCGTAAAGTTTTTGTCAAGTATGCGATAATAAACATTTAATGTGCTTTTTTCCAGTAAAAAATGCACATTTTCACAGTTTTTATCGCAGGAAAAGGTAATTTTTATAAATTTTATCAAAATCATTTATTTAAAATTTGTGAAGAAAATTTAGAATTGGAACATATTTCAAACAATTATATTTTAAATAAAATATGAAATTTTGATCATGTAGATGAATATTTAAAAATAAGAACATGAGCGAAAATTTTTTATAGTTTCATTTCAAATAAAATATCCCGAATCACAATAAGACAAATATCGTAAAAATAATTAAAACTAGAATTCACAGTCAGTCGCAAGAGCCAGAACGATAATTGTCGTAAAAGCAGACAAAGCATAAAGAAATGCTACACCTTACACATCGAATGAAGGAAGATTTGGCAAATGAGCAGGCTTTTCCTAAATCTTCCATTGGAAAGCACACTTGATTTATGTTCAAAAAAATTTCTCGATCATCACAAGGTTTCGCAGGAAACCACACGTATTTTATCATGGTACGATATCATGGTGTACGATAGAAGTACACGTCGATTTCGTGCAACGCTATCAAAATAACAAACAGCATCTTTTAATTGCGACTTCTGGGGTTCACTATAAATTGATTCTTCTTCAATTTTTTTTCTGCCGAAGGGCCAGGAACACTTGGAGAATTTTCCGTCGACATTCTTGTATTATTCAAAACGCAAAAGTATCAGAATTAAAAAAAACTTCTGGACACATTTCGAAATACTCCTTAACACTATCACGTCAAGGAGTTAAAAGGATTAAAAGTTAAGGGCAAGGGCGTCTTCATTGCTTTCTCTTTTTCTTCTCTCTCTCCCCCCCCCCCCCCTCATTATTGATCGTGTTTCTCAGGTAGACGAAGAAAAGGTCCATGGGACGAATTAAACTATCCAGAATAAAAAGTTTCGCTTATATTCTCATTTCAAAATATTCATCTACATCATCAAAATTTCATATCTTATTTAAAATATAATTGTTTAAAATATATTCCTAATTTATATTTGCTTCTTCAATTTTAAATAAATGATTAAATTTATGAAATTTATAAAAATTATCTTTTAATGTTAAAGAACTATAAAAATGTGAGTTTTTCATTGGAAAAAGCATATTAAATGTTTATTATCGCGTGATTGACAAAAATTTTACGAGGAAATCGAATATATAAACATTTGAATAATTATAAAGCAAAAAATGCCGGCGGCGAGAATCGAGCACGCTGCCTCTGCATACAAACCGGGCGCTCTACAGCTACTCGGTTTTTCTCAAAACTGACCAAATATTGGATTCTAGGAATTTTACAACTTTACTTTGGGGCTATGACCTTTCTTTACAAAACAAAAAACATCACATCTGACCTTCCCCTTGTAAATATAGTAAATTATCAGTAATTTCATAATGACTCGATATGCCTTACCTCATTTGGGACAAGTACCCGGCACGGAACTTCTAAGGTAGTAAACATTTTAAAAAATTTTCTGTAACACCTGAAATTTGTATCTATTCTATAAGAGAAAAGAATTTGAGGCCGAAAAACTTGTTCACTCCCGGCTGTGGTCCGGGTACCGTTCGTCGATTTACGGCCATGAAACCTTCAATGGTATGTCCCATATCCGTGCTGTGTCCGGCTCATAGCTAGGCTGGGTATTGATATATTTGTCAACTTATTTTATTTGTTGAAAAATATTAATTTTGGACATCTTCTATTAAAATATGTGTTAATAATGTCAGAGATTCTATGATATCAGGAGAACACGAAACGAAACCAGAACTGATATTTTCCGAAAGAACGAAAAGCTTTATTCAGCAAAAATGCACAAGCGTACACTAACTGTCTAGAACCTGAGCACCCTGAGGACACGGAGTGACCCAAGGCTATTAACCAGTGAAACCTTGGCACCTCCAAGAACGCCGCTAGCTTAACGGAATATTCCGGGTATAGCCGTCGCAACTCCCTTATAAGTTCTTTATACCTCTCTTTCTTTTCATTCTCCTTGACTATGATGTTTTTGTCTGCTCGTGCCGAAAATTCGATAACGAACATGGTTCGTTCGTCGAAGTCAAGAATAACTATGTCAGGCCTCGAGTGTGCAACAGAAACAATTGTCGAGAATATGAAGTTCCAGTATATCCGTCACTTCTCATTCTCGTCAATTGACTCTATTTCCCTAGGAGCGCATAGCGGAGCGGTATTTGGGCTGGTGCCGTAAGAGTGACAGAGATGGTAATAATGCACTCTTAGTGCCGCATTGTGCCTTTGGATGTAGGTCGTTCCCGCATGAGTTGGACAACCAGATAGTATGTGTCCTAGATGCTCGGGGTGTGCAGATAGTTCCAGATAGTTCCCGTCGGCTTCTTCTGGCTGCGGTTGAGTAGGCGCTCCGCTTATATAACCCCTTTTTCGGAGTTTCTCGGCACGGTTTCGCAGACGTTTATGCGAAAAATGGGGGGCTCTGGTTGTCGTGCCATGTAACCTATCCGTTCAGAGGCCATACTGGTATCATAGCACTCCAGCAGGTCGTCCCTGAGTCGATCCGTCCACCTAAAAGTAACGAGATTCTGCCGGTCAATCGCATTGACCTCGTCTTGATTGGCTCTCCCAACTGTAGGATATTCGACATTGTTGTCTGACCCATTGTCGGGAGCCCTGCGCGTTCGATTGTTTTGAACCGCACTCAATACAACTATGTTTGGTGTTATTATTGTTGTTCTCACGAGCAGCTAGGAAAAAGGGTTCGTCCATCCTTGTAAAGCCCCGCATGCAAGAATAAGGCTGCATACTCTGAGATGTCGCCTGGTATCCCAGATCCATCGTTTGAGACACCTCACCCAGGTGCCATTCAGCTTTCGGCACGGATGTCACGCATTCGCTTAGGGGTTATTCCTTCGGGACCATCCGTGGACAAATTTCCGCGACTGCTTATTAATTATTGTGACCATATTCAGCAGAAACCCTTGGTACAGGGACCCTCTATCCTCAACCCGAGGACGCGTTCGGTGGCTTTGTCATAGGCCCTTCGGTTCAATTCCTAAGGAATCAAATATATATATATACGCGCGCGCGCGCGCGTGTGTGTGTGTGTGTGTGTGTGTGTAAAAGATGATTAGATACAAACGATACTTGAATGACGTATTTGTAAGGTGGGAATGCAAATAACATTACACACACAATATTTGTTCAATTAGCTCGTATTTGTCGCTGGAGATCTCGATTGGCGTTTTTTACTGCATTCATCCACGATTGGTTCACACTTTTTTTGGAAAACAATACAATTTTGCCCGGAAAACGTGAAAGAGCATGCATGAACTGCGTTTGGGGAATTTCCAGCACTATCCCCTGCTGCGCGAGTACACCAAATACGTATGCGCTGAGTTCTTCGCAAACATTAATAGACCGTGTTTAGATATCGCCTACTCGTGACGGCGCAAGGATTTCCGACGTTTTTCCGCCCGTGTACCAGACACGGGTGACCCATGCGTGAGGCAAGCGTTGACCATGTCGAAAGTCGAGAGAGCCATGCTGATTCATGCCGAGCGCTCTCGTTCAAGCTTGACATTGCGTGGCCGTATCTAACGCATTGGCCACCCATGTCTACTTCTCTCCGTGTACGACAAATGATTTGTGGAACGTTACAGTGCGGCTAGGCGGCACGAGTAGTCTCTCGGCTTGACGGCATTTGGGTTTTTGAGATTTCAGTGTTACATATGTTAAGACACCAGTGGAATAAAGCCCTTTATTCCTAACACTGACGAAGAGAGGGGGGATACAGGAAGAGAAAGAGATGGAGAGGGTGAGAGGAAGGCAGAGAATGCGTTTCAAATGGGAGGAGCGGAAGAAAGTAGGAAAAATGTTGAGAAAAGAAACTTAATTTCTACGAGAGAAACGAGAGAAAGTACGCATTAAGAAAGAATCACGAAGTACACTGGAACCTTCATTTGTGCACGGTATCGGGCATGGTCCGCAGCGGCATTCGACACAAGTCCAGGGTCTACGAACGTAAACAGAGGGCCACATGAATAATTTTTTTTGCATTTGGACGCATGCTGCAACCTGATGCAACTAACGCGCAGAGAGTGCGGCGCTCATGCTGTTTGTCACGCTTTACTTAGCACCGCTTTACGCTCGGTACCGCGGCTCCCCTCAACACCAAATTGTCGAGGGGAGCAATTCTAGGAACGCACAAATCCATTTCAGAGATATCCAGGTTCCAGTGTAAATAGAAGTTGAAAGAAAATCCTCATCAAGAGCTTCCGATCACTGGAACTAAACTCGTAGACGAGAAAATGATTACCTTTGAACCGATCAAATGACTTCAAAATATTTTAAGGAATGAATGTGGTTTTATTTACTTAAAATCGTTTAACCGATATGTACAACTGTTGTCAAGAACTCACATGTCTTTTTAGGTTGTTCGCGGTAAAAACAGCTGAAAAAAAACTGACTTCTCTTTTGCTTTTACACTCATTTTATAAGGCCATGCAAAAAGATGAAACTGAGTCTCATTGATCATAACTATATGCTTAGTTCGCAGACTTAGGAATGCGAACTTATTTGAATTCAAAATTACAACATTAGTTACTTCATATTATAGAAACTTAAGAAACTTTAAATTGATTGAATAAATATAATACGGGTGGTTGTTTTTGAAAGTCCAACAGAAAAATTTAAAAATGACAATTACTTGT
>CAKNWW010308082.1:0-10287 GCA_932074435.1 Andricus kollari | reverse complement strand
GCTTTTGTTCATGTGGATAACCTTTCGGGACCCGATATCGAGGGATCGGAGCTCCTCCTTCGTCCGTGGAACCACTCCAAATGAATAGAGTACTACCGGGACGGCAAGCATGTTCGTCGCAGATACTTTGTTCTTCGCCGACAGTTCTGAAGACCAAATCCGTCGAATAAGATGTTTGTATCTGCATCAGAGAGTATCCTTTATAGATGTCCACGTCGTATATATATATATGTGAGGTCTCTTGAACGGTGACTCTGAGATAGCGGGCGACCTCTTAGAGTATGCAGCCTTATTCTTGCATGCGGGGCTCTAGAAGGATGGACGAACCCCTTTCCCTAGCTGATCGTGGGAACAACAATGCTAACACCAAACATAGTTGTAGTAAGTGCGGCTCAAAATAATCGGACGCGCACGGCTTCCGACAATGGGTTGGACAACAATGCCCACTGCCCCAGAGTTATGGGAGCCAATCAAGACGGAGTCAATGCGATGGACTGCCGGAATCTCGATGTATTTAGGTGGACGGTTCCACTTAATAACGAGCTGTTAGTGTGCCATGATACCAGTATCACAGAGAGCTAGTGGATTAACCTGGTGGTTGCGACGGGACCAGGACCGAAGGGGTACGGATAGGGTAACCTATGTGGCGCCTGGCAAATAAATACAACGAGCTTCGTGGTTTGTTCGTGAGTCGAAAGAGTGCGACTCACGAACTCGGTATAATCCGGTAATTGTGTCGCAGCCGCAGGTAAGTGGCAGCCTAAAATTAATAATAGTACCTGGGTTTTCCAATCCTGGGCCATCCCCGGCCAGGACGTGATTAGCCGTGGTGCACACGGGAAAAGTTGAAAAATCTAGTTACAAATGGCATCCAACATAGAGGGCTGTCACAGAATGACTGCAACGGAGTGAGAGAGAGGAGAGGAAAGGAAAGTGGCGGTAAGCAGCCGGAAGTGGTCGGACGGTGGAATAATATTCGTACCTGCTTACTAGAATTATTAATAATTTTTGCTTCTCTCATGTCCGCTTGGCTCTCGCTTCTAGATTTAAGTACCACCCCCTCACCCTCTCTTAACCTGGAATAATAATTGTTCTTTCTGCGCAAATAAACTAATTAATAGGTATTGATCAATTAATAGGCTAATTGATTGCGAAGAGGAAGATTTTTCTCAATAACTCATCAAGAGTAGAAGAATTATACCAGTATTTTTTAGATTTTTCTTGTTTTTTCTTTTTTTTTCTCTTTTAGGTATATTTTGAAAATTTTTAGATACGGCCAACATTTTTCGACGCTTGCGGGAACACCCCGGTTTACCGGAAAGTTCGGCAAATAGCGAAACGCAGTCCGTAAGCGGAGCCGCGTCAGATGGGTACCCTGGTACTCAGAGGAAGACGACCCCCAGTAGCTCGTACCAAGGGTCGAGGGGACCGGCGCGAATATAACGGGTCCCCCAGAGGTTACCAGACAGCAGATCGGGTTTCATCAACCCTTGACGATGTTGGAGACGACCCCCTATGGGCAACGATATTGGCCAGGAATGGGGGGACGGAGATCCTCGTTTCGCGAAGGTTAATACTAGGCCACGCGGAACAATGACTAGGGCCAGCGCGACAGACAAGCGAATAGACATGTCCCTAGGACAGGACCGGGATTACCAAGCCTCGGTACCACTAAGCCGTGTATTGACGACACCCTGGGCAAGTGTGCGAACCGGTCAAGCTGCATACTACTCACTGACTATGAGTGCCCTAACGTGTGCTCCCCTGGTAACCACTTCGCAGCCAATTTTTACCACTGCGGTAATAAAACACACGCGCCCGAGTTACCGGTACCCAGGGTATTACCCGGCAGAAGCGAAAATTATGACGGGTACGGACCACCAGAATTTTTAGAGCCAAGTCAAGTAAAACATAGGTCATACGGCACAGGATATGGAGGGCATGACGAGTCATGAGAGTCGCGCCCCGCAGAACAGGTAATCCCACAATTGGGAGGAAAGACCGGAATATGAGGGTTATGCGCAAAGACACACACTTGGGCCAGGAGCCCCGCGTGGATATGAACCGGAAGCCACCACGAGTCACGGGTATGCTCAGGGATGGGGGCGAGGCTTTATGCGACCCCTTAGCAAACCAACAGACGTGACAAGAATTGTGGAAGGGTGGAAGGTCAGTTTTAACGGACAAAAGGGCTCAAGTGTGGAAAACTTCTTGTCTAGGTTTGTAGAGGGCAGAGCCGCATCTTTCCTCACAGACAAGAAGTTGTCAGTTGCGGTGCCCTTCGTCTTAAAGGATATCGCGTGGCACTGATTCCGTCAGAACAGATTGCGATGGAACACGTGGGACCAGTGCAAGCAACATTTTCAAGCCCGCTTTGGGTAGGCTTTCTACCAAGAAAGGTTAGAAGAGCAGATCCTCTCACGCAGGCAGAGCCAAGAGGAACCGGTAGCAGACTACCTGACCTGCATCTACGGGCTCTACCAGCTCTCGACCAGGTCAATGGGTCTCGAGGTCCAAATGAATAGGGTATACGCGAAGGCCGCTATCACCCCGACTTCAGACGATAGCGATACTCCGCAGAACACATCCGAGTTGGCACATCTGATTAAAACGCTTATTGCAGCGATTGTAGTCGAGAAGCTTAGAACAGGTGCCAACTCGGCTAAGGACGAACCGACGAGCAAGTCCACGACCGACGGGGCCAATCGGCGCAATACCAGAGGCCCGCGGTACCAGAAGGGCTCGGAACGCACTTCGTAAGGGAGGGCGGCACCCACGATGAAAACAGGTGCAAAGTCTGCCACCTCCAGAAAACAAGGGGATGATTCCGAAGTGGAGTGCTGGAATTGCCGACATGAAGGTCACTTCCAGATCGGCTGTACGAAAAACCAACGGCGTAATTATTGCTGTCGGTGCGCCAAGGAGGAAGTGACCACTAAAGAGTGCGAACTGTCCGGGAATTGTCCGGGAAACAGAAGAAGGGAGAATGCGTAGGGGTCAACATTTCTTCCTCTAGTCCCGGGCCATCCCCACAGGACGAAAGGCACAAATCAGAACAAATCAGGCCCGAGCCGCCGGAACTGGCAGTAGTGGGGATAGCCCAGGAGGCGAACCCTGCTCCCATAGATATTCCGACGCCCTCGGCAGTAAAGATCCCGGAAATCCGTACAGTGGAAACGGAAGACACCATCGTTCTTAGTACAAGAACGAGGGTGCGCGAAAAACAGAACCCCTGGTTAGAGAATCAGGTGTGACTGGCCCTGCTAAAGGCGAAAGAGCCACCAGCGGTATCACCGGATGAAGGACCTTCGTTACCGCTACGATTAGCGGTAAAGGAACCCCCAAGGGAGGGCAAAGGGCTTACCTCGCGTGTCTTCACGACTGCCCGAATTGGTAATACCCCTAAGGTCCTCGCGTTGATTAATGGAGGGGCCTCCCGAACAGTGATAGGAGATATTGGCTTGTTGATAGCAGAACGGTACAAGGCAACATTGCACACGACACCGAACCAAGCAGTTATGACTGCTGACGATACTGTCAGTCAAGTTCAGGCCACGTGTTATCCCCCTATCGAAATCGATCGTGTTTCGCGAATGATGAAGATCCATATTGTCCTCAGCATGGAAAAACAAGTATTATTGGGTATGGATTTCATCCACACATTCGGGATAGTGCACGATGGCAGTAAACAAGCTTGGTACATGGCGGACTACAAAGAAATAGTCTACCACAATACCGAAGAGGGTACTGAGCTGGAAGTAAAGAGAAGGGACGAAAACCCGACTACGTTAGACCATAACAGCTGAGGAGTGACAAGAACTGGACACTTTAGTTGCCGGGATAATTAAGCCCCCTCCTGAGGTACTTCCAGCAACCGATCGCATCACTCATAGCATAGACGTCGGGGGGCACCCACCGATAAAACAGAGGTATTATCGAGTGTCCATAAAGGTCCTAAAAAATATGCAAGATGAGGTGACTCGAATGTTAGCCGAGGGTATAGTTGAGCTGTCGAAAAGCGGATGGTCCAGTTCTGTAGTAATGGCCCGGAAGGCCAACGGGACGTATAGATTTTGCACACAGCGTTTACAGTCCCTGGAATGGAGCTCTTTCAGTTCACCAGGATGGCTTTTGGACTTTCAGGAGCACCTGCGACATTCCAGCGACTAGGAGACTGCCTCATAGGGCCGGGCCGGACATAAAGCCTAACGTCTATACGTACCTCGATGACATAGTCATCGTCAATGAGACGTTCAAGGCTCACCAAGAATGGGTAGTACGAGTAATAGACCGCTTACAGAGTGCTGGACTAACTATAAAGCCAAAGAAATGCGAATTCGGTGTTTAAAGAAGGGGACAGGGTCATGCGCAAAGCCCAGGGGACATCATCAGCCCAAAAAGGGGTAACGAGAGGATTTCTGCGTAAAAAGCAAGGACCATACGTCGTAGTCCGCGTTCTAGGACCGTCAGTATACGTGTTAGGGACGGAGGACAGATAATTGGTAGGAAAGTTTCCAGTAAAGCTGCTAGTACCCTACCACGATGAGGGACCGCCTAGAGAGGGGGGAGTAGTGGAACAATAAATAGTTAACTCCTTCCGGGTAGTTCCCCTAAATCCTTGCATGCCCGGGGGTACAGGGTTCTTGGGCGCGGTAAGCAATAGCCACGCGAATCTGGGAAGACCTGGTAGAGGACCCAGATTAGACCAGCTACAATTTAGTTACTTTTGATTTTATTGACTTTTATTTCTCCACGTAACATGCTTCCAGGGTTACCTTTCAAAGGAGTAACACGAGAGTGCGAGCTGGGAAGTACTAAAGGGGGAGAAACGAGGTCACAGCGCGAGTAACTAAAGCCGGTAGGCTTCGGCTAGGCCCGAGGGAGTTGTGACGAAGTTTTCAAGAAAATGCAGAAAGTTGTGAAAAACAACTTTTCGGGGTTCCGCCGAAGCCGTACTTAACCTCGGAACCCGAGGAACGGCCGGCCTGAGAATATTATTTAAAACACGCTTACCGCCCAGTCAGGAAAAATAAGGGTAAGTTAAGGCATTATATCGAATATAGTAATGTAGTACATGTACCTTCGAAGCTCCAGAGTACCCACAAACGGGGTCGAGAATTAAGCAGCATAGCGAACTGACAGATCGACAGCAGACAACGCAGACAGCCCACAGCAAGGAAGCAGGACGGGAGGATGCAACGAAACCAGCACGGCGCACCGGTCCCGCGCATGACATGGCGACACTACCGGACGGCCATGTTTCACCGACCAAGTGGGGAGGTGCCACAACTAGCAGCCATTTTTCACTGTCGAGATAATATCTCAGCGCCACGACCGGCAGTACGTAACGGAAGGCACCTCGTGACAGAAGGCAGTACGTAACGAAGTCGACCAGCCCTTTACCACGGCATGGCTGGACGACCCCGCGCTGCTAAGATCCAGTAAACGTCCATGTTCAAGACAGCGCGTGAGGACCAATGGGCAGCAAGCAGCAAAAGTACGAAGGCACCCATTGGCCGAGTGTAGGATTAAATTAGGTTCATTAATATATGCGGCCTACAACCCGCAAGTCCACTTGTAGGGATTAAATGAATCCAGGGACTTCAAGAACGAATAACAACATTAATTTATTAGTAAAAGGTATTAAAGCCGAACGTGCGGCACACGTGTGGAACATGCCACTTGATTGATATGCTGGAAGCGAATGCTCATAGAGAGACAACTCTCATGGCCACTGAGCGTTTGCTCAACGCATACCCCCCACTCCGCTGAGTGGCAAGGTTAAAGTTTGGTCACTCTCTACAGTACTCCCCCTCTAGTGATGACGATGAAAAGAACATTTTTACTGATTTGAATACAAAGTACAGTAGTTGAAGTCTGAAGCTATCAATGCGAGCATAACGAATGCACGTCATACAATTAAATCAAAGTGTTTGCCGCGCTGCATTTAAAATTTGTACAATCGACAGCATAGCCCATAATTTAAAATTGAGCTTTGGCTTATTTCTTATAGGTAATTAAATCGGACTTCTTTTTTTCTCTCATACGTTTTAAAACAGAGCGAGAAACTGACGGGTCATTGTTTAAAGACATGTTGCAAACATCCTCGCGGAAAAAGTAAGCAGGTTTCATGTGCTCAACTGAAACTTGACGCGGCGTGACGTTAACATCGATTTTATAGACTCCATCCGAAGAGCGATTAATAATTATGTAGGGACCGGTGTACGGGCGTTACAAAGACTTCTTAACAGCCTTAACGCACATAAACACATGAGTCCACGAATTTAGGTCTTTATGAAAGACCGGTTCAACTTCCCGCATGTGCTCCCAAAATTCCTCGAGGAACGCGTGCGGGTCAGGTGAAAAATCTTCTGGTAAGATAAGCTCGCCCGGGATCCGCAAAGTAGTACCAAAAAAAACATACTCAGCAGGGAAAGCACCAGTATCAAGAATGTTAAAACGCAAACCCAGCATCACCGTAGATAAAGTATGGGTCCAATAAACATTACAATGGTACATCATTGCCCTAGCAACGGTCAAGGCCTCTATATCTTTGAGGGGCACTGATTCCGGCCAGCATGAAAAGCGTTCAATTAACGTCAGGCAATACCTATAACCATCACTCGTTGGCAATGGACCGACTATGTCCATATGCACGTGCCGAAACCTTTCCTCAGGGGCAACAAAGTCGGCAGGAGCAAGATGGTTCTACCTTGATATCTTTGATTGTTGAAAATCAAGACAAGCTTTGCACCACTCTTTAATATCTTGATGCATCAAAGGCCACACATAACGCTTTCGTATTAATCGGTCTGAAGCCTTTGTACCAGGATGGGCCTTATTATGAAAAAGCTTAAAGAGGCGTTCACCCAGAGAAAGCGGAACAAGCGGCCGAAGAGTCGCACCAGAAAGATCGCAATAAACAGTTGTATGGTATAAGCCCCAACATACCTTGGTTAATTTGAGGGAAAGACTAGGATTTGACAAAACGCGATTTAATTCCTCGTCGTCCTTCTGAGCCTCCACGTTTTCGGAACCCGGCTGATACTCAATCTTGGTTGTATATTGCGAAATATACGACAACTGACGTTCTTTGGGAGGGGCAGTTTTCTCAGAACGCTGCAAAAAACCCGAAGGATAACGGTTCGTGATCGGCCATTATTTTAAAATTGTGACCTTCCAGAAAGTGTCGGAAATACCGAACTGCTTTGTATACAGTCGTAAGGTCGCGGTCATAGGTACTATAAGAGTGCTGAGACGGGGTGAATTTTCTGGAGAAAAAAGCTAAAGGTCTCCAAAAACCAGATATATATTGTTCCAAGGAAGCCCCCATGCCCGAGTCCGAGGCATCTGTGACAAGCCGAGTCTCAGCCTTAACAGAAGGATGAGTAAGAAGAGTAGCATTGGCTAAATCATTCTTGATTTTATCGAGTTGGCTAGCCCCAGAAACCTGCGTAATGCAGCAATCGTGCGAGGCTTAGGAAACTGCAAAATAGCTTCACCTTTTCTAAAGTTGGTTTAGAACCTTCGCCATTTATGGTGTAACCTAGAAATTCGAGCTCGCTCTTGCCCGATTGGCACTTGCTGAGATTAAGACGCAATCCGTAATCTTTTAATTGCTGGAAAACAAGACGAAGATGTTTCTTGTGTTCCTTAATGTTAGCGGAATACACAAGGACATCGTCTATGTAGGCGAACACGAAATCTAGGTCGCCAAGGGCTCGAAAAATATATCGCTGGAAGGTTTGTCCAGCGTTACGAAATCCAAAGGTCATCATTGGATATTAGAAAAGACCAAACGGAGTGACAACTGCAGTCTTAGCAATATCCTGAGCAGCAACAGGAATCTGATTATAGGCTTTATGCAAATCTAATTTGGAAAATATTGTCATTCCATGTAAATTTGCTGCTACATCATGAAGGTGAGGTACTGGGTATTTATCCGGCACGGTCACCGAATTAAGGCGGGGATAATCACCGCAGATTCGCCAAATTCCATCTTTTTTAGGAACCATATGGATTGGGGAGGCCCACGGGCTACTTGATGGTCTGCAAATACGAAAATCGAACATCTCTGAAAACTATTTTTTAGCGACGGTTAGCTTGTCAGGCGACAAGCGTTTAGCACGCTCTGCAACGGGTGGACCATTCTTAAAAATGCGATGTTTGGCACCCTGCGCCTGAGGCGTGAAACCCTGTGCAAGGATAATTATCTCCGGGAAAGCCGACATAATATCAGAAAATACTGAAGATCGGTCAATCGAGCTAATACCAAATACGCTAGTGTTCTTTAGAAAACCAGCTATACTAAGGCCTGTCGAAGTATCCGCCAAGTGAGACTCGTGCAACACTGGAACGAGCTAAAAATGAACGTTAGGGTTAGGCACAGTGGCAACGCAGAAGTTCCAAGAGAATTGCCGACGAAGTCTTAGATCAAGAGTTACGCGATTTTCGCCGAAAGTCGCGACCAGTGAATTTTCAGCCGTAAATAGAACTGTGTCGGTTGGTTGGGCCTTCGCCCTTTTATTTGCAGATAGAATAGAAATATCGGAACCACTATCCACCAGAAATACCAACCCGGAATCACGGTCTCGAACATGGAGGCTTCTCGAAGCAGAACTGCCTGTGGCGGTCGCCTCCGTACGTACAGGCTGAATTAGTTTTCCTTCTGGTGAGGATTAGGTTTCCAATCGTACGGCTGATTACAATTATGAGCCTTTTTACCAAAGCGGGGGCACGAGATCGACTCGACGTAGGCTCAAGTTTGTCTAGGCTTTGTATAATCTGACGGAGTATAGGCTCAAGAGAATCAGACGTAGGCGCAGTTCTGGCAACCACCGCAGACTGTTGATTCTTGGTTGACTTAACCGAAGCTTCAGAAAGCTGACAAGTGTTAGGTTGATAAGTCTCAACAATTTTGTCAGCCATTTGGGCCAACTCTTGTAAATCCTCGATATTCCTGACGGGCGAAATGGCTCTAACATGAGCAGGCAATTGATCGAGAAGAACGGATACAAGAACAGCGTCACTGCCCCCAAACTTCTTTAAATTTCTTAGTTGAGTAAGGATAAACGATGGTTTCCCGGAAGTCAGAACTTCTCCCTTGAGAAGTTGGCGTAGGCGTGTTTCAGCAAAAACCACATAAGAAAATATAATTAGATCTTTAATCTGTGTATATAGGTTCTGAGGCCGAGGGCCGATAGATATATCTTTAATGCAGGCCAGAACGTCATGACAGAGAGCCTCTATCACGGTATCAGTTTGGGTTAATTCTGTAGTAATTCGCGCCACGTTAAATGAAGACTCTACTTGAAGGAACCAAAGAGTTGGATCATTTGGCAAAAATCGCGGAATACGCGGATATCGGTAAGCATCGACACGATTTGCCGGACCCCCTGCGAGATCATCCGCGCGCTCACCCCTCTCAACATTTTCCTTTCTGTTGGACATAATGACATTAAATTTCACGATAAAAGAGATCTTTGAAACACCCGTACACCAAGATACTATGCCCAAGTAATACAAGTGTAGGGCTTCAATGAGTAGTGGCACTTCGAGAACGAATAACAACATTTATTTATTAGTAAAATGTATTAAAGCCGAACGTGCGGCACACGTGTGCCACACGGCCACTGAGCTAATGCTCAACGCACACCCCCCACTCCGCTGAGTGGTAAGGTTTGGTAGCTCCCTAAACGATATCGACAGGCCAGCCATCTTCACTCCAACCGACCAATCGACAGGCGCGACACAAAGAGTGGAGAAGGAAGGAAGCGGAGAAGAACGCGGGACCTGTCACTTATGTTTCTTGGCTTGGCGGCGGTGCTCCCGGGGAAACCGAGGAAAGTAAAAAGGTTGCTAGAACTTGGAAAAGCGGATTAAAATAGAGAACCGAAATAGATAGAAAGAAGGAGGAATACGCTCGACGGATACAAGGTAGGTGGCTTCTTCTTTAATCCTCCCAGTGTTTTAGTTTCGTTTCTCGACCGAGACTCTCTCGACACCCGGGAGTGAAGCATGCCCAATGCACGCGACAATACTCGTCGAACGACGTAGTGCAAACGCGAGCGTCTTAGGCGGCCATTTTCAAAGTGGCGGGTCTCTCTGGCGACCGGTCGGCCATTTCAAAAAGCGTAGAAATTTACCAAAATGATTATCTTCTTTGTAAATGAAATACGCGAATTCATGTAGTATTGTAGTTAACCCATTAAGTCCAAACTGGACAAATTTTAACAATGGATTTCAACGCTTGTATTTTCTGTGAAAATGAGTTGTGAAAAATATGAA
>CAKNWW010307726.1:651-14174 GCA_932074435.1 Andricus kollari | reverse complement strand
AGAGCCTCGTGCGGTGTAATTTCCATCGGGTAGTGATGAGACTCGTTCATGATCGTTTCAACGTTCTCAAGTTGCGAGTACCACGTGCTGTGTTTATCGGGCGGCAGTAGGGTTCTAAACAGTCGAGCTATCTCACGGTTGACCCTTTCCACCATGTTCGCTTGTGGGTGGCGAATGGAGGTTAGAATCATGCGGATGTTCCTTTCGCCGAGTGCTTGCTTCCACCTATTGCACGTGAATTGTGTGCCGCGATCTGATAACACTTTTTCAGATTTTCCGACGGTTTCAATAAAATGATCAATTTTTTTTATTGCCGCGTTGCATGTTGCATTTCTCAGAGGATGCAACTTCGTGTATTTAGAAAACGTATCGATCATGATAAATAAGTATTAGTAACCAAATTTTGACTTTGTCATTGGCCCGAGAAAATCGATCGATACGATTTCTAATGGTTTCTCCGATAAAACTGGTTCCATGATCGCTTGAGAGGCCATGGTTGATATTCTTGTTCCTTTGACACGAATCGCATGTGTGTAAAATCGATCGACTGAGTTTCGCAAGTCGCGGTGCATAAAAAGATTGATTTAATATCGTGTAGGTCTTTTCAGGTCCATGATGTCCGTACGAAAAATGACATTCCCATATTAACTACTGAATTATTTCCTTTGGCACGCAAATTAAATATGATGTTCCATCGAGGTGGTATAAAGTGCCCCCCAGGAGTTTATACCGGATGTTCGCTTCGTTTTTTACCGTGCATTTTTTCAACTCTTCCACTTTCTTGTCCCTTGATGTAATCTCGGCAGGTCCTACAACATTTCTTCAATTTCTGGGGTCCATGAGTAATTTAGGGCGTTTATTACTACCCTCGTTTCCCCACGATTTTTTTGTAGGTCTTCTCGTCATGTAGCCTGCTCAACACATCCGCCATTACATTTTCCTTCCCAGGTAAATGCTCCATCTCAATACGGTAGTCTTGGATTGCCAGTATCCGGCGTGTTAAACGAGCATTGACAAATCGACAGGTTTTCCAAAACGTCAGGGCCAGATGGTCGGTTCGGTTGACAATCTCTGCGCCGTGCAGGTACTGACGAAATTTCTGCAGGGCTCATAAGATAGCGAGTAGCTCCTTCTTAGTAGTGAAGTACGTCAGCTCGGGTCCTTTCAACGTCCTGCTGGCTAATGTGATGATTTCTTTGCCGTTGTTTTTATCGATTTAATATAGGACATCTCCTGAGGCGTAATTGCTTGCATCGGTTTCCAGAAAGTACTTCTTTTTCGGGTCAGGAAAGTAAAGTAGAATCGATTTGCTGAAGAATTTTTTTATCCTTTCGAAGCTCTCTTGCGCGATCTCGTCCCAATCCCATTTCGCTCCCTTTTTGATTAGTTTCAAAAGAGTCACGGTTTCGGTTGCATGCTAGCCGCTGAATTTCGAGTAGAAATTTATAAGCCCTAAGAATCCTTGGAGTTGTTTGACATTTTTCGGTGGTGGAAACTCATGAATACTCTGGATTTTTTCAGGATCTATTTTAATTCCATTAATAGTTAATATGGAGCCGAGGAACTTCGTTTCCTCTCTGAAAAAATGGTATTTAGTTAGATTTAGCGTGAGATTATTTTCAGACAATCTTTCCAATAATTCTTCAAGATGCTGTAGATGTTGATCATGAGTTTCTAAGATGATGAGCATGTCGTCTACAAAAGTGATGATATGGTCACCGATGCCTTGCAAGGCGTGATCCAGGCCTCTCACTAGTGCGGCGGTACTCGTTTATAGTTCGAAAGGAACTACTTTAAATTCGTAGCTCCGCCGTCTGTACTGGAATGCGGTATATTTTCGGAAGTCTGGATGCAAAGGAACATGCCAAAAAATAATCGTCATATCGAGCTTTGACATAATATTTATTCCTTTACATTTCTGGAATAAAATTTCCGCGTGTTCTGGGCACTCCCAGTCCTAAATAAAAATTTAATTTGATTTCCTGGCGTCGAGGCATAGTCTCGCCGTGCCACATTTTTTATGACCGGGACCATTGGATTGATGTATTGGCTTCCTGATCTCTGTATCATGCCCAATTCGAGCATTCGTCGGATCTCATTCTCAACCTTCTAACGGTGGGCCATGGGTATCGGATAACTCCTTCCGACGAAAGGCTGTCCTTCTAGCACTCGTAGGGTGTGTTGGAAGAAAGTCAAAAGTCAAGGTGCGCGTCGAAATACTTGTCGATATTTCCAGAGAATGATGCAGAGTTTATCCTTAGTTTCCGAGCTTAGGTTGGGACTCTCTGAAACATTGTCCTCGACTTCAGCCCAGGTGATATCCATCGAAGGAGTTTCCATTGTTTGAAGGATCTCACTTTCTTGTGTAATCGGTATTGTCGTTCTTTCTTCTGTCTCGCACTCAACGAAGCTTATCTTGTGTTCGTTTTCCTTTTTATAATAATAATCAATTTAAAGAAAAAGGGATCATATGAGAGTGAGAATGAGGCTTGATATTTTCGTAAAATAATGGATTTATTCAGAAAACCTAGCTGGCTAAATTTACATTATGTCCTTATAATCCCTAGCTCATTAGAAACGTGATTATCACCTATTCTTAAGGTGTCATACGCACACACACACACGCGCACGCACACACACACGTAAACACACGCATACACACACACATAAACACACGCACACAGGTATAAAAGCATACATTCTTATGATGCGACCGAGCGGCTATTCTATTATACACACTTCTAGGACTACGGAAACTTTTAAGTTTTAAAACTCTACTTAACTCAACGAGATCAAAATACCTAAAGATTAAGTAAATCAGACCCACGCGAGGGTACCGCGAATAATAATTATTTAGGAGTAATCCTAGCGATAAAATTTGATAGCTAAACCATTTATTAAAAGATACAAAAAATGTTTAAAAATAAATCAGTAAAAAATATTTTCTAGAATATTACGAATTATCCTTTATGAGGAAATTACTTTTGATAAAACACTATCTGTCGATTAAAATATAGTCCCACGCGAGAAAAATGCGAACACAACAATAAAATAAAATAAAGTCCAGTAGACTGCAATATACACTTTTTTACGCTATTCAAAATATGAAAATAGAAACTTAGCACATCCTAATTGAGATATTCACAGAAACTCCGCACGAGAAAGAAAATAGACAATTTTCTAAAGGAAAATATCCTTTAAACGAAAAAGGGCAGTAGCCTGGCGCAGGTAGCTCGACGAGCGGTCGTATTTAGTATCCATGCAGTGTCAAGAATATAGCGCTCTGAAAAGCAGTAGTTTGTACTAAACCAGGTATCACTACCTGGACAAGAGTTGGGAGTTGACTCCGCTCTTCTCGTTAATGATTTATGGCTTTAAATTAGACCGTGTGTCAGGTTTCGAGTGTGAACTGTCACTATATTCTTGCAGATGGCCATACAATTGAAACGCGAGGGATTACCCTGATCGACATACACATAAACACTCAAGATAAGATGAGGCCTCTGAGGGATGTACACTTTTGCAAATAAATTGAGTTTTAATACTCGTCTTATTTTACAAAGTTAATTTTGTGGACCAGTAGACAAGGTTGACCTTGCTCTGCTCGAAAATTTACCTTTTATAAAATATCCCTGCACAATAAATTTCATTTAAATATTTATAATTCTCCGAGTAACTCTCGAGATCAGAAAAAATGCACATATAAGAAAAACATCTGAAACATACGCATTGATTCAATGGCTAAAAGAAAAGAGCGTTAATTCGCTTCGAGACAAAAGTCAAGGAATCGCTCAGTAGAAATAAAATATTGTTGTAGACCGGTAGACAAGATTAATCTTGCTCCGCCCTTAAATATTTTATCCTTTTTGGAAGGATTAAAATATATCGTTGGAAATTCCTCAGATATATTTTAATGTCTCCTCTCGATGAAGATCTATATGAGACCGGTGTACGAGATAGAGCTCGCTCCGCTCTCCAGAGAATCTTACGATCCTTACCCTTTGCCGGGAAGTTCGTAACTATCGTCTTCTTTCCGCGAATGAGACCACCTCGGATTCTGACCCAGTTCATCCTCTCACTACTCAGAGATCTCTCTAGAGAGGATGCTGGAGTCTGCGCGCTACTATTCCACCTGCATGTGGGCAACTCTTTTAATATTTTTTCAGGGGTTTGAAAAGTGGTAGGCAAACAGGCGACTTGAGTTTTCCTTAAAAGACATCTTTTTTTTTGCATATTTCCTAGTAGCAAGATAACTGCAGACTGGCGCCAGCTGGGTGCCAGAAAAAGAAGAATCTGTTTCCAGCCTCGCGCCCGGCTGGTTCCGCTTTGGCGTGCTGTTCTGGCGCTAGAGTCTGGTATAGCAGATCCTGGCCCAGACTGGTCATGATATACACAAGACAAAATTAAAATAAAGTAAAATGGTACTGAATAGGTTTCTGTAATAGTTTTACACTATATTTCAGCCCTTTCTAGAAGAATATACTGCGGAGACGCCACTACATTTCATGCGAAGCACACTGAAATATTACAAACATAACCCCTTGTTGTATAAGCTTATTGCATGTTTGGGGATACTTATGAATCATTCAGATTTCCGATTGTTAGATTTTCAATTTATTACTTAATTTCTACATTAATTACTAGTTTTTAAACTAAATACCAGAATCTGGTTCCTTTATTCACCAGATTCTGTTTATCGTCTGGTCTGATCATTTCTCCCGCCATTCTGGTCGACTAGAGGGAGCAGATGCTGAGTCAGACTCTGGCCTCTGCCATACAAGCCAGACGTTGCTACTAGGGTTCCGGAAGAGACACACGTTTTGCACGAGGAGAGCTCCGAGTTAAGTTGAGTTTTGATCTTGTCTTGTGCCTATCTCTCGGAGAAGTCGATGTTTTCGATTTTATTGAGAAGTTAAAAAATTAAATTTTTGTAAAAGTGCGGTTTCTTCAACGGCGGTACAATATTCGGAGTGTTTTTCTAAAATGTGTGTTCTTCTCCCTCGGCGATAATGCGAAAATACATTGAGAGAAAATAAGAGAAGTGAAGGAAATAAAAAGAGTATTAAAATCGAGGAGAAAAAAAAGTAGCACCGACGCCGACATTTTGAGTTCGAAGAAACAAGCGACGGCGTGCTTACCTCGGTGTTTACTTTTAGTATCATAATCATAGTTCCGAGAGTCAATTGATGACCGAGTTTAGAGAGCTGTCGAGCGGGGCTCGTCGGCGCATGCGCCCCGTGGGAGTGGAGGTTTCAGCAGCAGCCGGGTGCGTTTTGTGTTAACAGGCCCGGTGCCTGAAAGCTTTTAGGGTATATGCAGAAAGTTTCGACGGTTTTCGTGAGGTACGAATAAGGGCGTACTCATGGACGAAAATCTCGACATTCTAAAATAAAATGTTCTTTTCAATGCACGAGGTTGACTCGTTCTTTAGCTCTTTCTCTCACGTGTGTGTGTGACGTCGGGTTTTCGTGGCGCGCTGGGGCGCCTTGCGTCCGAGTGTGTCGTGGACTTTCTCGTGCGTGCATCAGCTCCTTGAGTTGGAGCGTAGCATAGCACGCGAGGGTAGTTGCTTCGCGAGCAAGCAGGCGATTTGCGTTCGCACAAAACGGAGGCAGTTTTGGCGATTTTCGCGAAACTTTCTCGGACCGGTATGTAGAGTGGAGAACGTCCTGAGTCTCCTGCACGCTACGTTCTTCTCTCGCTCAGATGTGAAAAAGGGGTTTGCACTTAGTACTCTGTTCATAAGTTTAGGCGATGGTGTTTCATGAGAACAAATTAAGAGTGATTCGTGTTGTGGTGAAGAGGATTCTCTCATTCCCTTATTATCAAAATTATGAAAAATAAAAATACTGAGAATATGAGTTCGGCAGTTATTCTTAGCTACGAAAAACTGACTATGGATTAAATTGCTCATTATAAATTAAAAATTGTCATGGAATTTGCTGTTAAAAAGTGAAATGTGAGTTCTTGCTTGGGTTTGGAACCCGGCTTTCACTTGCCTTTTAGTCGAACCCGGATTACTGGCTTTCGGGGATGTTCTCATTCAGTGCAGAAATTAACAGTATAATATTTTTTTCATTAAGCAAATACAAAGCAGTATAGTTATCTCACTGAATAGGGAGTTAAATATCGTTTCTAAACCTCTTTCATGAATTATGTCCTCGTACTCCTGGGCGGTACTTTAGTAACCTTTACTTATTATTTTTTGCCTTACAATAAGACCCCTGAAGTTTCTGGATGCCTATTAGACATCCTGTCAAAATTAATATTTACTGGTAGAAAATTCAACTCTTTTGTAGAAAATTCGTCTTTTTTGTCTGAATATCCCACAATTCTTATTTCTTTTTTATTAAAAATTCATAATGTCAGTTGAAAATTCCTGTTTTTCGGTAGAAATATAATATTCTTGTTTGAAAATTCACTGGTGTTGTTAAAGAATCATCATTTTAGATGAAAATTCATGCTTTCAGTTGGCGATGTTCAATAATTTGGTTAAAAAATAAACTAGGCTATTGAAAAGTTTTAAAACACGACATTTGAAAAGCTGATTAAAAATGTTGAAATTCATATTTTGTAGTAAATTTGGCGCTTTCGAGCAGGGAAAATTAGAAAGTAACAAACGACAAAATAAATAGTTCCTATAAAGAATGTAGAAAGACGACTTTGAATTAATGTAAGGTTATGTGAATTGTGTGAGGTCATGTTTATAGATATAATACATATTTGACTTACCGCCAGAGATTAATTGAAGTGTTACCGCATACGAAAGGTACGTACTCCACGAATTTAATTGTCTTGTACGAGATGAAAATATAAAATCGCTTGCATAAATGCAGACGCCAATAAACAAACACTTGAGCTAACTCGAGAAAAAATGCGAAACGGGATAGAAAGTCGACGTCATTCAGCGAATGCGCGCGGTTTTCAAATATAGCTTTCTTGTTTCCACTTGAAAATAGTAAAAAATAAATAAAATTCCATTAAAGATTATAGATGCATTTTTTAAATTTCTTAACAGGTTTTCTAAACTTTGATTTCAAATTAGATTTTAAACTTTAATTTAATGTTAAACCTAAAATTCAAAGTAAAAATTGAAGTCATAAAAATAAAAAATATCTCAAGTTGAAATTATACCAACAATTTCATTTTTTTTTAAATCAATTTTAAAATCAAATTAGAAAATTTTATAATTATTATAGTCTTAAACTAAATAAAATGCATTGCAAAATCGAAAATGTTTTAATTTTTGTAAACAAAGAATTTTGACAATATCAATTTAATTTAATTTTTAATTATAATAATAATTTTTTTTTAAATTTATTGCTATATTAATAGTTTGCATTATTATTATTGCAAATAATAATAAATAATGATAAATAATAACACATAATAATAAAAAATAATAATGAATAATCATAAATATTAATCAATAATAATAAATAATTAATTTCAAATAATTTGATTAAAGTTTTAATTAATTGGTTTATTAAAATTTATTATTATTATTTATTGTTATTTATTACTAATTATTAATATTAATGATTATAGTTCAAGTTAATCAATTCATAAATAATAATCAATTATTGTTCATTTCAAAAATCACACAAATCAAGTACATTATCATGAATCATGAGGAAGGTCATTTTTCTCTTAGGCTTAAGATGTTTACAGTCCAATATTTCGAAGGCATTTTTCTTTGCATCGAATTTTTGTAATAGTCTGCAGGGGACTGTCCCGGTATATTTTATCAGGCATGGAGGCATTTTTGTAATATAATCAAGTGATCTGATAAGAGCAGTATGTCTGATGGTTTTTTACCCCACCATCCACGGGCTTCTATCCCAGAAGGTAAGCAAGAGCGGGAAGTTAACGCAAGAGACTTTGTACAACACTGTTCCTTGGAGTCCGGTCTCTAGCCGCGGCTGACTTTACGCGGCAGACGGCACAGCTGGAGATGAAAGTTTCACCTCTGGATACTTCTTTAGAGCTACCAATCTTTGTGGAAGGTTATGTGGAACATTGTTGACGGACCAAAGGTGTTAGTGATGCTAGGCCATGTGTAGTGTCGCTGGAATCAAACAGGAAACCAAGATCCTCTGTGGCCCTATCTGCGGCACGGTATAGAAACGCATATGATATAAACGCTTTGACGACTTCATGTTGTTGTACGAGTCGCATAAGAGAATCTGTACTATTCAGAATTCAGCAGGCTGCATCCAGAACCGTTCGTCAATGAAGACACTCTAAACTCAGCAAACATCTACCTCCTTTATCTCAAGGGAGGTATATTCGAGGTACAGAAGATCTAGGATGATGACTTCGATGGATTGTCATCATGTTGCGTGTGCTTTGATCAATTTGGTTCAACTCATAGACTTTCCACTTTTCTGCACCAAACGTGTAGAGCAGTATAAGAACGACCAGCATATTGGTCGCCTGAATCTTATTTTTCCCAGCTAATTCGGAGGCCCACATTTTTCTGAGAATTTGGCTATCCCTTTTTTTAAGGGCCTTTTTTAACACACTCACATTTTGGGTTTCCGCTTGCGGTATTCCAAAATATGTATATTTTTCTCAATTACCAAGATGTTAGAAAGTTTTTCCTGCTATGAGTTGGACCTATTTACCGCCGCCACAAGGATGTCAAGGTCTTCATTTGAAGAGGCAAAGAGGTTAAGGTCGTCCATGTATAAAGGGCGGTTGACCTTATATTCTCTTCTGTTCGGCGTGCCGCATAGGTATGCAGAAAAGTATCGGATTGAGAGATTCTCCTCGGAAGACCCACCTGTTATATGTGACATAGCTGGTAGACACTTGTCTTTGGTCAGATGTTACGACAAAATCTTGTCCGCCACAAGAGCATAAGCTCTTTGATGCATCTCATTATTCTTAGATGTACCTCCAGGCACTCAAGGAGCTTGATAAGTAGCTCATGGTTCGTGTTCTCTAATGCCTTACGGTATTCAATTCAAGCCATGGACAGATTGCATCGATACCTGATCGAATCCTGGGTAATACATCTGTCAATTAACAGCTTCTCCCTGCAACCTGCCAGCCCTCTCTTGCATTCACGTTGATCAACTATTGCACTCCATACCGGCTCGATAGATGTTAATATCCTCTCTTTGAGGATGCCAGTGAATAGCTTGTAGCTGGTGTTTAAACAAGCTATGGGCCTGTAGTTCTGTGTACTTGACAAATCTCCGGTCTTAGGGATCAATACTGTCCGTCCTTCCACTAGCCACTGCGGAATGGGTTGTTCTCCGTTTAAGAAAGTAGTAAATATACGAGCTAGATGTTGGAGCGTAGAAGTGAACCTCTTCCATCTAAAGTTGAAAAACGTGGAATTTTCGTGAATCCACTTTACTCTACGTTCAAGACGCTCTGTCGTTGTTGAGAGAGCTTTTATTTGTTACATCCAGTGGTGCTTGATGTTTAACAGTTTACACTTGTTCAGCGAGTGATTTGCTTTAAGTTTCGAGCAAGTGCCCTAACATTTGAAGTGAATTTTTTATTTGATGTTATGTACCTAATGACGCAGTGAACATTTGATGCATGCCATCTCACCGCTTTAATTTTTGATTGAGGCTGTGCAACATGTTCGCGACTCTAACTCAGACGTACTCAAGTATGATTAATTCTATTGTCGCTAAGCAGGGAGACCGCCTTCTCGTAAAATACACAGTTCAGATTCCAGAGATTAAAATCTTCGGGGAGCATATCGGGGAGAGCAGTATTAGCTTCAGTTAATTTGTCCATACTGAGAAAGATTTTTTGGTGGTATGTTCGCTGGAGGATGTTGCTCTTCTTCTTAGTGATAAAGAGCTTCGTATCCCTTTTTGCGTAAAAAGGATACCTGATGTCTTAAATACTGAGGCGTTGTATGAGCATATTTCGAGTGCATATTGACCCAACGTTTAAGTAACTTTTGCATTAATCCTCTTCGCGCCGGTGAGCTTCTTTTCCAACAGGTAAGGATGTCCTTGCTGAGAAGGTCCGATCATTTAAATGCCTCTTACAACGTGCATTGCATGTGCACCACACATCATGCCCATCATTAAGTGCGACGCATATGACTCGCACCAACGTGCCCCGCACGTTTACTCTATGGGTGGATGCACTGAGAAAGGCAATGCGTCATATTCAAGAGGACAATGATGCTGACAATGACAGGACCAGAGGCCTTATGGTAGAAATCTTGGACCATATGGACCTCCGTCTAAAAGAAGCAAGCCTGATCAGTGTGAAAATACTAGAGGAAAGGGCTCATACCATAATTGAGGACATCAAGTTCAAGGTAGAGGTACTGGCAGAGGAACCTTCAGAAGCAGAGCAAATAATCGAGGTTCACGGAACCGCCCAGAAGTAATGAGAGCTGCATATGCTGAATACTAATACCAGTAAGCTGGGAACAATGTTCAGTATGAAAATAAACTCGGGCACGAAAATAATCAGGTAAAGAAACATTTTGATAATATTTTAAACAATGAAAGACGTATAGAGATCATAGCAAATACTGGAGCGACTGAACACATAATAAATAATAGTTTCATTTTAACTGATTTTAAAATATCTGTAAATGGAGTTATTATGACTGCTAATAAGAACAAGTTTGCTGATGTTATAATTTATGGTACAGGTAATCTTTTGCTTCAAAATGATTCATTAGATGGGAATCATATTAAATTAACGAATGTAATTGCAACAAAAGATATTTCAGAAAACTTACTATCATTGCGTGAATTGGTTGATGCAGGTTTTAGTATAAACCTAGATGATAACATATTCAGAGTTTCGGAGGAAGACAATTCAGAAAATGTTAAAGAATCAACAAAAGTCATAGAGTCTGCGATTGGGAGGAAGAATTTAGAAGAGCAAATTGGTACAGATTTTCAGAGAAATTTAGACGAAACAAGTGCTGTAGGATAGAATAGTATGATGGCATATAAAACAATTAAAGTGGACGACAAGAACAGCCTTGGAGATATACAAGACATTTTTGTCGAAAATCCAACTGAAAAATCTAATTTATAAATAAAACAGAGTTTGGGCATGTTATATCATCTAAGATTAGGCCATGCATGATTGAACTGTCTGAAGATGCTCCAGAAAAAAAGAAAAGAGTTTACAGCATGTAAAGTTCGATGAATCAATTCGAAATTGCGAAGTGTGTATATTATCCAAAATGGAAAAACTAGAATTTAAGCAAAATAGAAGCAGACAGAGAGGCCACTTCAGCTGATTCAATCAGATCTAATGGGTACGATTAAACCTATTACATGGCTGGGGCAACAGAGATATGTCATGACATTTGTGGATGACTATTCTCGATACAGCAAAATATATTGTTTAAAATCCCAGTGTGAAGAAGGCCAAGCCTTTGAGAGTTATCTGGTTTCTGCCAGATACCTATTAGGTGAAAATACCAAGGCGTGTTACATCAGGTCAGACAGAGGAACTGAGTACACTGGTGGAAGATTTGCTCTGATCATGAAAAGAAATAAGGTAGAATGAGATTTCGGTTCACCATGAACTCGTGAACTCAACGCAGAAGAAGCTGAACATGCTTATAATATGAAACCCCGCAAATCAATAAATTATGATGTTCTATTATTGAGACTTTCACCAAAGGCCAGACTTCATGTGGAACAAATCAGCGCAAAAAGATAGGTAGGCAAAGGACATCAGATGTCGAAAAAGATGAACAAAATTCGGAGCAAAATAAAGAAAGAAGGATAAAATATCACAAGAAGATGAACTAGGACACATTATGGAAAGGTGCCATAAAAGAGGAATTAGGCTCCATGAGAGAAAATAAAATGTGGGAATTGGTTGACAGACCAATTTAAAAATCAAATGGGAAAAGCCTAATACAGGGTGTCCCATTACTCAAAAAACATTTTTGTATTTTTGACTTCTAACAAAAAAATGGCGTCGAAAATAATTATAAAAAATTTTGCTAAAGTTAATAATTAATGAGTAATTAACAATTGAAGATTAACCAATAAGAAGCACGCGTTAGACGGTCGGCAGTCCATGTGCCATCGACAAGAGGGTGTGCGTAAACAAGTTCAGTTCCTATAATATCCCCTTCGTTTGCTTTTCAAGTAGGTCGTGACTCTCTGGTGTAACTTCACACGTCAACGAGGTACAAAAATTAAAAAATATATTTTCCACAATCAACCAAATTAGACAACATTCTCATGAATTTTGTAAAATTCTCTTAAATTTTGTAGAATTTTCTAGAAATCAGAAGAATTCTCCTGAATTCTGAAGAATTATCTTGAATTTAGCAGAATTTTCCTAAAATCAGCAGAATTCTCTCCAATTCTGTAAAATTCTTTTGATTTCTGCAAAATTCTTTTGAATTCAGTAGAATTCTCTTGAATTATGTAAAATTATCTTGAATTCAGTAGCATTCTTTTCAGTTCGGCAGAACTCTTTTCAATTTAACAGAATTCTCTAACGTTCGGCAGAATTCTCTTGAGTTGAGCAGAATTCTCTTGAATTTAGTATAATTCTCTAGAGTTCTGCAAAATTCTCGTGCAATCTGTAAGATTCTTTTAAATTGAGTCGAACTCTCTTGATTTCCATAGAATTATCTTAAATTCTGTAAAAGACTCTTGAATTCCGTAGAATTATCTTAAATTTTGTAAAAGTCTCTTGAATTCTGTGAAATTCCCTTGAAAACTTTTCAACTTACTACAAAATTTTTAAAACTTCTGAATTCATTAGAATAAGCTTTGATATATTTTAAATTTATTAGTCTTTTCAATTTTCGTGAACGAAGAACATAAAAATAGGATAAACACTTTAACTAGAGTGTCGTCAAATTTAGTCGACTAGGATCTTTTTCGTAAATTAAAAATAATCACCCCCAATACCTTTAGAAGACTCTAGTAAATGTCTGGGGTGATTATTTTTAATTTGAAAAATTTTGGCTCTTATACTTGCAGGCAGCTGAGAGGAGGTTTGACAACTGTACTAGGGGCAATTTTTGGGGGCTGCTTAAAGTTACTGTGAGGATGAGAATATAAACTAAAGTCTCGGCAAGATGCCTGGAATGACTATTTTCCATTTCAAATTTTTTCCCGTTTGGGGTCGTGCACATAATACGTAACGCATTTTTCTTTTGTTTAAATAAAGACGAGAATAAAATTGCCATGAAGCCAAAAGGGATACAACGATATAAACGAAAGAAAAACGCGTTACGTATTATGTGCACGATCCCTTTTAGTTGAAGGCACCTCAGGAAGAGTTTGTTAAATGTACTAGGGTTGGTTCCATGGGGTTGTTGAATATAACCATAGGTATAGCCACATAAAATGGAATCGTGGTTAGGTGTCTACACTGCCTATTTTTATTTTTAAATTATTTGGCTGCTTTAGTCGAAAGCAGCTGAAACGGGATTGGTAAAATGTACTTGGATTACTTTTTTAAGGCTTTTGAATATTATTGTAGAGATGGGGATATCTACAAGAGCCTAAAGAACGTGTCTGGGCTGACTATTTTTTTTTATTTCG
>CAKNWW010307723.1:0-11884 GCA_932074435.1 Andricus kollari | reverse complement strand
CGTAGCAGGATGTCGGGAGAACCTGCTCATCGATAGATGTGTCTGTAAAGACGCAGCATTCTATCAGCGTTACCTATCGATTGCCTGGATCGATTACCGGAAAGCTTTTGATTCAACCTCCCATAGACTTATCATCTGTCTGTTGGAAAGCTTAAAGGTTCATCGACACATCGTGATGTGCATGGAGAGATTAATGCTGCTTTGGAAAACCAGATTTACTATCTCGTCTGGAAAACATCGCGTGATCACTAACAGTATCACCTTTCAGAGAGGTGTGTTTCAGGGCGATACCATGAGCCCTCTCCTCTTTTGCCTCACATTATTCCCACTATCTCTCGCACTTCGCCATTCCGAAGGGTACCTCTGCGGCAAACCTAGAAATCGAAAGCATAAAGTCACTCATGTATTTTACACGGATGATCTCAAGATCTATGCTAAAAATCAAGAGAAACTACATCTGGCTCTAGACATTGTCAAAGAGTACACTCAAGAAATTGGAATGGAGTTCGGGTTAAAAAATGCGCGAACGTTTATTTGAAGAAAGGAAAACTTAATGGAATCCCGGAAGACCCTGAGCTCGTCGACAGACGCGCTATACGACACCTTAGCGCTGGAGAGACCTATACATACCTGGGCGTGCCAGAGAGCCGCATTCAGGACGTGACATCTATAAAGGATACTCTCCGATGCAGATACAAACATCTTATTCGACGGATTTGGTCTTCAGAACTGTCGGCGAAGAACAAAGTATCTGCGACGAACATGCTTGCCGTCCCGGGAGTACTCTATTCATTTGGAGTGGATCCATGTACGAAGGACGAGCTCAGATCCCTCGATATCGGGTCCCGAAAGGTTATGCACATGAACAAAAGCATGCACCTTAAATCTTCTGTTCCGCGACTTTACATCTCACGCCGTCTAGGTGGTCGCGGAATACTAAATCTTGAATGTCTTCACAACAGGATTATTTTGGGTACAGCACATATAGTCGCAAATGGACAATACCCTCTTCTTAAAATGGTCAGGAAACACGAAGAAGTGGGCAAAGGGGCGTTTTTCTACAAAGCAGCGGAGGAGGCTGCTGAAACACTCGGCCTTGACTTCAATATCAGGGATGAGCAAGGTGCATCAAATCTTATGCATCTCGAGTACTCACTCCTGAAGGACCAGATTAAGAAAGCATAGGAGAAAAACTTCCGCGAACAGCTCCTGGAGAAGAAGATGCATGGCATCTTCCACAGAAATGTGGAGGATCTGTCGATGTCGTATGAGCTAACGTTTGCTTTCCTTAAATCACCCGGATTTAAGTCGGGCACGGAGGGTTTCATTTTGGCATGCCAAGACGGTGTCATTTCCACTCTAGCATACCGTCGCCACATTTTGAGCCAAGGCATTCCCGATGATAGCTGCAGAGCGTGTCATGCACACCCCGAACATCTAGGACACATACTATCTGGTTGTCCAATTCATGTGGGAACGACCTACATCCAAAAGCACAATGCGGCAGTAAGAGTGCTTTATTACCATCTCTGTCCCTTTTACGGCATCAGCCCAAATACCGCTCCGCTAAACGATCCTAGGGAAATAGAATCAATTGTCGAGAATGAGAAGTGTCGGATATACTGGAACTTCATATTCTCGACAATTGTTTCTGTTGCGCACTCGAGGCCTAACATAGTCCTGCTTGACTTCGAGAAACGAACCATGTTCGTTATCGAATTTTCGGCACCAGCTGACAAAAACATCATAGCCAAGGAGAATGAAAAGAAAGAGAGGTATAAAGAACTTATAAGGGAGCTGCGACGGCTATACCCGGAATATTGCGTTAAGCTAATCGTCTTGATCATCGGCGCTCTTGGAGGTGCCAAGATTTCACTGGTTAATAGCCTGAAAAGCATCCCTGCGTGTCACGAAAATGCCAAGACACTTACGTGGAAAATGCAGAAGGCGTTCGTCCTTGGGTCGCTCCGTGTCCTCAGGGTGCACGAGACTTTCGCCGGATAAAATCACCAAAAAAATAAAATAAAATTATTATCAATAAAATAAAATAAATGAACAACATAAATAAAATCAATACAATAAAAAAATCAATAAAAACAATGAATTGAAGAAAATCAGTACAATTTTGATTTTATTGATGATAATTTTATTTTATTGATCAATCAAATCAATTAAATAAAATTTATACTGGTATCACTGATTTCATTCATTTTATTTCTTTCATTGATTTTATCAGATTTATTCGTTTTATTACTTTTATTGATTTTATTTACGTTCTTTATTTTATTTATAATGTATTGGAGGATAATGGGAATTTGTCAGCAACGCCCCCACATGACGGCAGATTCTGTAGCCTAGAACCTAGAACCCTCTTCGCCCACAAAAGATGATCAAAATTCGTGTTCCCCGTTATGCGCACTCCCCTTGCCAGATCACCCACCCCCTTCTAACTACAAGGCTATTCATAACCTGCGTAACACGTTTTTCATACAACTTCACAGACTTCTTGATATAATTTACGAGATGACCTTTCATAAAAATATTTATTTTCATCCCCAATCTACAAATATTAAATTAATTTTTTGCCATAGGATATGAATATACCGTTTCAAGAAAAAAGAATTACTTACCTTTAGCCATTGTTGACAACGATACAGCTCGTGACAGTTGCGACTCAAAAGTGGTGAAAACAAAGGAAAAATTTCACCGTACCATCCGACCATCAACCTAATATAGAGCGATTGGCCACGCATTTTCTGTCGTGTGGTCACTGCCATAAATATGATTATAAACCAAAAATATGGTCTCATCAAAACGCAATAACTATTCCATTTATTCATTATATTGAACACCAAAGTTTTTTAGGTGAAAAATAAAATATAACAAAAGAAAAAAGAAAAGGCCACATAGATTTTCAAAAAAGTGTATTATTTTTGGGCAACTTGATAAACTTGGAATTCATAAATAAATTTGCAGAAGGCCTCATTTGAAAATTCCAGAATTCGAGATTGACGGTTTTGAAATTTATTGCTGGATGACTTGATATATTTTTTTATTTAAAAAGAAAAGTGGACACTTGCCACTTTTGTAATGTTGGAATTGTGAATGTGGAAATTTTTTTAATATCGTCACTTATATTTGGGTGACTTGATAAACTTGGAATTTATCAATAAATTTGCAGAGGGCCTCATTTGGAAATTTCAGGTTTCGAAATTGATGGTTTTGAAATTTATTGCTTGGCGAACTGCGAAATTTATAATTTATAAAGGAAAGTGAAGACTTACCAGTTTTGTGATACTGGAATTATCAATGTGAAAGTTTTGCAATATCGCAATTTTTACTTGGGCAACTTGATAAACTTGGTATTTATAAATAAATTTGCAGAGGGCCTCATTTGGAAATTCCAGAATTCGAAATTGATTGTTTTTGAATTTATTGCTGGATGACTTGATAATTTTCAAAATTATAATTTTAATATTTTCAAATTATAATTTCAAATATAATAAATTTACAAATTCACATACAATCATAAATATTGGATTATCCATAAAATTAGTGCATTTGCAGATAAGGGCGTACCGATTTCGCGAGTGGCAATGTGTGTTTCGGACCAGTGATGCAATTCAAAATTGGAATTAAAAACAATTCTTGTAATTGAAAATTACACAAGAATGTATATAAAATGTACAACTTCTGATTTGAGACAAAAAACAAATTCATAACACATATATTATAACGCTGTTTTCCACGGCCTGTCAGTGGATCACCCGTCATTGCTATTTGAGACCGAAATACGTAATTTAATTTTCGTCCCAAAAAATAATGTTTGAAAGGTTATTCACTGAATTTCACAGCTTCGATTGATTTTTATAGACCTCGCGTCTGGACACATGTAAATCTCGAGATGAACGCGAAAGAAAAGGGATAGGTTTGATCAAATAAAATTCACTAGGCCACCATTTTAATTAATAATAATCTGACAAAACTGAGTTTATTTAATCTTTTTAACAATAAAAACAAAGTAGTGCTTCACGCGCACGAGTCGAAATCCTCGCAAACAAGGAGTTTATCTACCCACAATCTCACCATTTTAAAGTCCTAGCCCCATACGAAATCAAAAGGTTATTTTATTTCAATGAATCAAACAACGATTCAAAACCGGGATTAAACTCTAAACTTTACCAACGCGAATACGGCTCAAGCACGCACGGAACCCGGAAACACTCGCGACACTTAGGAAAAGGCGAGGACCCATGGTCAGAATACGTGGCGAATCTTTAATTTAATAATGATTTACGAAAGTAAACAAGAAGGCTCGTGCGACCATTGGACCTTTGCCGAAAAAACAAATAGCAGTTCCGCTTCGGAAGGTTAGAACAAGAGTGACAGATCTGAAAGGCAGCAGAACCTATGCAACTCTCGATCTACAAGTCGACATTTACCGGCCAATCAGAGCCGTCGCCGGGATCACGTAAACGGGTATCGCAAGGAAGTCGAGTTCGCAGACTCGTATAGTTTCGGAAGTGTACCCAGTTTCATAGTATCAATTACTGATTTTCAGCCTTTATAATACATTTGGCTGGTTCAATTTATACCTAAAATTAGTAAATGTTTAAGTACGCCGGCTGGATAACATTCCAGTGAGAGAGATTTCATACGGAGAGAGTTCACTCTCTCATTGTGGATATGGGGCTCGATGCCCACTAGCGACTCTGTTGCACAATGGTCTCGGTCGTCCTGATGGTGGCGGCCTCTCGTTCGGTACAGGCGGGAAATAATCCCAGATTCAAATAAATTTTCGTAGATTCCTCGTTGTCGACAGATTTGGCTCCGTGAGAAAGTATGAAGGAATAGGAGAATACAAAGAAAATAAGTAAGTAATAGGATCTAAGACCGAGAGTGTTTCCTGGTGGTGTTCGATGATGGTGACCCTTGTTCTAACCTTTCGCGTAGACTTTAATTTTTAATGTTTTTGACATTTCCGGTGGCGGGACAGTTTTGAGTGACTGGTAATGAAATATACCCCGTCAATAGACAGATTCTGACCATGAGCCGTCATCCGACCACCAAGAAACTCTTGTTACGGTGATATAGTAGGACAATCACAAAATGAGGGCAAGAATCATAGTATTGGTTCAAACCGGTTGTTATTGGTAAATAAATAAAAGAGGAGAAAGAAAAAAATGTAAGAAATGGTGGAGAAAACGAAAGAGAAGCAAGTAAGAGAGTTTTTCTTAAAAGAATTATGAGAGTTGGGATTTTCAAATGTTTAAATGATCCAGGTCTCGGCGATTAGGTCTTCCACTGGATTTGATGGGCTGCAACTCCTATCCTTCCGCGTTTTCATCCACCCGCTCTAATCACTATGGTTAATTCGCTTACGGTACGATAAGAGAAGTAACAAGGGGGGGGGGGGGTTGAATGACCAAGTGACATGTTTTAGTAGCATTATTGCTTTATTAACTCTAGGAACAAACTTCCGTTATCCGGAACAAGAAGAAAAGATCACGTAATACTATTCGTCGAGTTGACATAAAATTATAACATGGGAAAAATCTTGCCTTAGGGTGGCGCATCGAAACAAAAACAAAAAACCATAATGACATGAGCATTGAATTGCCGAAAATATTATAAGAAATAGTAATAATATCAATCATGAGTTAAAAAAAGGTGGGGGGGGGGGGTCAACCGGCGACAGTTGAAAAGCGTAGTCGAGCATTGCCAACTAGTCGCCGGCAGAACCACCTCCCTGTCGAGCATTCTTGCGGCCTTGTTGAATAGTTACTTTTTCGTGTGCCTTTATCAAGTAAGGCTTAACGATCAGGTGCTGCCCCGGGTCTTGTCTCCTCTCTCCTTTCAGTACCCGGTCAGACCTATCCAATTCGCCACATTTGGGGCACGTGGTTACTGTCACGCCTTTTTCTCCACATCGGTAACATAGGCGTACTGGAGTGGTGTCCGGGCACTGCCCCCGCAGATGTCCTTTCTTATTACATTTCCAGCAGACAGCGTCGATCGGGAAGTTGACTGAAGCCGGTCGCGGGGCTCCCGCCCTCAGCCAACTCCTCCGGTCGACGTACTGCCAATCAGCGGAGTTTGGGCCGGAATATGGGGTGCCGTCTGCCGTTACTAAAGCAGTCTGCTTTGGTACCGGAAGCTGTAGGGTACAAAAACATAATATCAGCTATAACTTAGTCGTTTGTCCTTTCCTTTAGTATACATTGGCATTCCCATCGTCTGAGATTAATTAGATTACTACTTTTCAAGATTCTACTGAATGTAATTCGGGTGCCTTCTCTACAAAGGGCTTGAGATATCGAATATGTTCTTTTCCCGCTTTTCTCCCGTCTGTTGAAACCAAGCTAAAAACGACTGGGGATAAACGGCGCTTAATCTTATAGGGGCCTATATATTTTGGACACAACTTAGCGGCCACGTCGTCTGCTTTCTTTGAGAGTTTCCTATTGGGCTTTAAGACCATGTCTCCCACGCAGAAAGTTCTAGTGCGCTTGCTCTTATTATAATATTTCCCTTGGGTCGTATAAGCGCGATCGAGGTGTCGACATATTAAATCCCTTAGATTATCTAACCTTTTCACTCGCTCCAACCACTCCCCTGGGATTGGTTCGCGAAGCTGAGTGCCTATTTCTAGCTGCCTACGGAGTAATCGGCAGGGAAACGGGTTTCTCCCAAAGTTTAGAAAGGCCGGTGACACTTTCAGGGATCCATATACCGCGGTATTGAAAGCAAAGCGGAACTCATGTAAATGAACGTCCCACTCTCTATGATTGTCTTGTAAGAATGAGAAGATCATGGTCTTAAGGACCCTATCGACTCGTTCAGTCGGGTTCGCTTGGGCATGGTACACCGGGTTTGTGGTGTGTATTATTCTGACGCTCTTGCACATTTGTTCCATCAACCTATTCGAAAACTCGGTGCCGTTATCGGTATGAACAACCTGCGGAGCGCCCCAGCGCGAAACTATAAGGTCTATAAAAGCTTTACGGATTGTGGGCCCGTTTGCCGTGCGGATCGGGATGTACTCTACCCATTTTGTAAAGAGGTCCTGGAATATTACGATGTACTTGTAACCGGATTTACTGGTCGGAAATGGACCCATGACGTCCCCAGCGACAACCGTCCATGGTTGTTCGACCACACGCTGACCCATCAAGCCGGCTGGGCGGGCCTGTTCTACTTTACACATCTGGCAGGGGCCACAGCGTCGGACGAATTTCGCGGTGTCATGATACATCCCAGGCCAGTAGTACCTTAATGAGATTCTGTCATGAGTTTTGTCAACTCCCAGGTGTCCGGCTTGGGGTTCAGAGTGTGCTTCTTCCATGAATTTCACCATTTGTTCCTCAGGGATGACCAACTTCCAGGAGTCCAAATCAGGGATGAAGGGATCGGTTAGGGGGTCGGGGCGGTGTCTATATAACCTACCATCCTCTACCTTCCAATCCGGGAACACTCTCGGCCTTTGTTGGACGGCTTCTACCCGTCTCGTATACCACGAATCTGTACCCTCTGAGATGACTGCTACTACGACCTTATAATCATCTTCCGTCAATCTCGATAGCGCATCCGGGACGTGGTGCAGAGCACCTTTCCTATGAATAATCTCTATGTCGTATCCCTGAAGCTCTAAACCCCAACGCGCAAGTCTTCCTGTAGGGTTCCTCAGGTTATTCAGCCAACGCAGGCTACTGTGGTCGGTTAGAACCTTGAAGTGAAATCCTTCAAGATATTCCCTAAACTTCCGGATTCCCCAAACCACCGCGAGGCATTCACGCTCGGTAACGGTGTAATTTCTTTCCGCTGCGGTTAGTGTCCTACTGGCGAACACTATTACCCGTTCTTCGCCTCCTTGTCTTTGGATATGGACTACGCCAAGTCCGGAAGCGCTCGCATCTGTCTGAAGGTTAAAGGGATTTTCGACCACGTCTTTGAACATCGGATAGGCCAACATTGGTGCATTCGTTAAGGCACGTTTCAAACTTTCAAAGGTCTCACCTTGTTCAGCGCCCCAACACCACTTCATGTTGGTTCTGAACAACCGTGTCAGTGGTTCAGCTATCGTCGCGAATTCCGGTATGAACCGTCGATACCCGGAGGCCATCCCTAGGAACCTTCGTAATTGTTTGACTGTTTTAGGAGCCGGATAGGAAACTATCGGATCAACTTTGTCGGAATCCACCTTAAGGCCGTCTTTATTGATGACAAATCCGAGATATTTCACTTCTGAGCAGCAGAATTCACTCTTATCCGGAATTGTCGTCAACCCTGCTTCAGCCACCCGATCGGGGACTTTCCCTAACCAATATAGGTGTTCGTCGAAAGTCTCGGTCACCACTATAATATCGTCTAAGGAGCTAAAGACATTAGGCCTCATCTCAGGTGGTATAACCCTATCGATGAGCCGCTGAAAGGTTGCAGGGGCCCCAGTGAGCCCAAACGGCATTCTTCTGAATCCGAATAGTCCCCTACCCGGAACAGTGAAAGCTGTGTACGCTTGGCTTTCCTTTTCAAGAGGGATTTGATTAAACGCGGCACTCAAGTCTAGTTTCGAGATATACCTTGCTGCTTTTAACTGTCGTAATATGTCCGTCATGTAGGGCAAGGGGTAAGCGTCCTTTTTCGAGATCGCGTTCAACTTCTGGAAGTCTAGGCAAAGCCGGTATTTGCCGCCAGATTTACGAGCCATTACTATTGGAGCTGACCACTCGCTGTGTGATTCTGTAATAATCCCTTCGGCAAGTAGCCTGTCCACCTCTTCATACATGCTCTCCTGGACTTTAGGGGACACTATCCGATACCTCTCCTTTATGGGAGCGTGACCCTGTACGTCAATCGAGTGGGTAATGTTTTAGGGGGTAGTGTCTCCCGTCGGTATCCGGCATAAATACCTTGCGCGACTTAGCAATGTATACCATGTCAAATTTTCCTTGACCTTCTAGACCCAGTATTAATTCCGTGTCAAGGTTATTTGCAACTCTAACTTCGCAAGTACGCGTGACCCCCTCAATAGTTATAGGCAGATTGGCCTTTCTGATAATCACGTCGGCCGACCCGTTTGCCATGATCATGCGGGATCTCTTACTGCAATCTAATTGCCTACCGGAAGCTTCCACTAACTTGTCCCAAGCTGACTTTCGTAATAAAACGCGAGAAGATCCGTTATCAATCAGCGCGTCTAGTGAAACTGAGTCTATAGCAACCCGTACGTGAATTCTATTGGCTACTTCTGACGTCTCCACTATACCGCTAATCAAGTCTGTTTCCGATATGCTTTCCTCTATGGCCTTAATTGTCTCTAAGTCGTTGGCCATAGAGTCGAATACTTTCGGTTTACTTTTAACCGCGTGAATGGGGATTTCTAATTCGGGATCTCTATGGACCTGAGCTTCTACTACTAATTTGTTTGGCCCTAGGTCTAAGAAACCGTCTCCACCCTCCACTGTGTCTACCGAGCAGATACTTTGGCATTCTAAGAGGTTCGACATTTCGAGTTCCGGCGGCATTCCCATCCCGTTAAAGCTCTCAGTGTCTATTGTCGCCTGTATCGTGTTCGCCTTTCCGAAGCATGAGTCCATCGTAAGTTCGATTCGTTCTGGTTTATCAGCTCGAGTCTGCGACGGAGTTAGCATGGGTGTGCGAGTTTCGACTTTTTGTTGACGGCCTCTAATGTCTCGGCAGTAGTGGGGACCGCTTTCACTACTTCGTTGCCCCATTTCCCGAAAAATTAGGGCAGTCTTTAAAGGTATAGCCCTCCGTTTTGCATTCATAGCAGATCCGTTTCCACGGAGTGGTACAACCATTTCGGGAATGACCCTTTTGGTTGCAATTTCGACAAATTATTTTATTCGGGTCCCATGTAGAGGTGGTCGGACTAATGTTCTCGACAGGAGTATTGCTGCTCTGTTAGGCCTATTCCCCCCCCCATCTTAGAACCTTCCGACGGGGTCGATTGTGTACCGATGTTTTTTGTGTTTCCGGTAATTTGTTTAGGGTTCGGCTTTTTATTGTTGGCATTATTAGTCTCGCAGGTATTTAATGCCGCTATTCCAACTTCAGCTTCTTTTACGGCAGCTGTGTAGTTCTTTTTGGGTAATTTACAATCCGGTTTCGGTCGGTAAGCGAATTCTCGTAAGAATGAGCTTTCGGGAGGAGGTGGGGGTTTATATTCTTTTATGTAAATGTTCCATTCTTTTTCCCAACATCTCCCTAATTGCGATAATTCTCGGAAAGAACGGAAGTACGATCGACGAATAACTCTATGGTACTCTGGTCGCAATCCCCTGTGAACCCAGTCGAGTTGCTCGACTATTGGGATTTCACTGACGAGTTTTGCGATTAGACTTTGTATATTCGTTAGATATTCGTCTATCGTTTCGTCCTTGCCTTGAGTCCGAGGTTGAATTTGTTCTTTGACGCGTCTTTCGAAGTCGACATCGCCAAAGTGGGAACGGAATTCCTTTTTGAATTTACGCCAATTGTAAAACTCTTGCTCGTGGTTCCTGAACCACTTTTGTGCTATGCATACAACAAGACAAAAGGACAAATATGTGCTAAATATAGCAAAATGTTTTGCAAATCATACCAAAAAATTTATTACGATGCTTTGGCCAAGTTGTGTAAGCGCGTGTATAGTGAGAGAGATGTTGGTAATTATAGGGCGCTCACAGCACCCACGTGGCACATTTTGGGATTAGCCGAGACCATTTTCTTCATTTTGTGTGAAAATGTCGGAAGATGTTCACTGTTTCGTCCTTTTAGTGATTTAATATCTTCCGAATTCTTCGCACTAAAAGGCTTTAATACTTTAGAATTATTTTTCGTTCAATTAAATACGTTGAGTGTACGTATGTGACGCTTGGGATTCCTCTTTTATTCTTTATCACATGATTTTGTCGAAAAATGTCGAAAAAGTGTACTAATGAAATTCGGTTTATTTCAACAGTTTTCGGCAAAAGTTTAAAATTTTGTGATTTTTACGCATTGCTTTATTCATTTCATTCATATTGAATGCGTAAAAATTTTGTGACTCTTTTCCACTTTTTGGGTTTTGCGTGCTTGAGTATTTTTTCGAAGTCTTTTCTATTTTTAATTTTTGGTGGTTATGGGTTCTTAAAAAAATTTTGTGTTTAAAAAAAAAATTTCTTTTAATTATTGCGAATTTTACATTTATTTATACGTTGGCCGCCATTTTTATAACGCTGTTTTCCACGGCCTGTCAGTGGATCACCCGTTATTGCTATTTGGGACCGAAATACGTAATTCAATTTTCGTCCCAAAAAACAATGTTTGAAAGGTTATTCACTGAATTTCACAGCTTCGATTGATTTTTATAGACCTCGCGTCTGGACACATGTAAATCTCGAGATGAACGTGAAAGAAACGGGGTAGGTTTGATAAAATGAAATTCACTAGGCCACCATTTTAATTAATAATAATCTGACAAAACTGAGTTTATTTAATCTTTTCAACAATAAAAACAAAGTAGTGCTTCACGCGCACGAGTCGAAATCCTTACATACAAGGAGTTTATCTACCCACAATCTCACCATTTTAAAGTCCTAACCCCATACAAAATCAAAAGGTTATTTTATTTCAATGAATCAAACAACGATTCAAAACCGGGATTAAACTCTAAACTTTACCAACGCGAATAAGGCTCAAGCACGCACGGAACCCGGAAACATTCGCGACACTTAGGAAAAAGCGAGAACCCATGGTCAGAACACGTGGCGAATTTTCAATTTAATAATGATTTACGAAAGTAAACCATTGGACCTTTGCCGAAAAACAAATTAAGATACCTTTACTTTACGTTCTGTCTCCCCCTTTCCCTCCATCTTTCTGATCCTCGTAAAAATATTAT
>CAKNWW010307714.1:788-11107 GCA_932074435.1 Andricus kollari | reverse complement strand
TTGGCTAAATCTCCTATTGAGTGCTGGAACAATTTATTTACTGACGGAATGCTTGATGATGTAGTCAGATTCATCAACCAATGCATCACCCATATCAAGGATCTGTATTCTAGGGAGAGGGACATAAATACAACAGATGTGACAGAAATAAGTGCATTTATTGGTCTGTTGTATTTAGCTGGAGCGTATAGATCAAATAGGCAGTCACTTGAAGAATTGTGGGGAAGTGAAGGTGATGGAATTGAGAAGTTTGGACTTGTGATGAATATAAAAAGATTTAAAACGTTATTCCGGTGCCTACGTTTCGATGATCGTGATACTAGGTTGTCTAGAAAAGCAGAAGACCGTCTCGCTCCTATTCGCGACCTTTTTGAACAATTTGTGAATAATTGTAAAAAATGTTATTCCCTGTGTACGAACGTGACAATTGACGAAATGCTTCCAGGTTTCCGTGGTAAATGTCCCTTTAGACAATACATACCGACCAAGCCCAATAAATACGGGATAAAAATATTTGCTTTAGTAGATGCAAAAATGATGTATTCTCATAATTTGGAAATCAACGTGGGGAAACAACCGGAAGGGCGTTTCTCACAAAGCAATAAGCCAGTCGATGTTTTAAAGAGACTAACTGAGTCCTTGTTTGGATCTGGACGTAACATAACAGCGGACAATTATTTCACAGACCTAAATCTTGCACGCGAGCTAATAAAGAAGAAATTATCGTATGTTGGCACCGTGAGAAAAAATAAAAGAGAGTTGCCACCTTCGTTTGTCGCTACAAAAGGCAGAAAACAAAATTCCAGCATATTTGGCTTTAATGAAGGATTAACCATTGTGTCGTACGTTCCTAAACCTCAGAAAAATTTTATTCTTCTGTCCACCCTTTATAATGATAAAGCAATCGATCCTAATTCTGGTAAATACAATAAACCAGAAATAATTACTTTCTATAACTCAACTAAGGGAGGCGTAGACACCGTGGACAAGATTTGTGCTACATTCAATGTGGCTCGTAATGTAAAAAGATGGCCAATGGTGATATTTTTTTCCATCCTGAATATAAGTGGCATCCATTCTCAAATTATTTACTTTGGCAATGGTTCGGAGACAATGAAGAGAAGACTCTTTCTGAAGCAGCTATCCCACGAACTGGTAATCGGAGAACTTCAACGGAGAAGTATGAAGTCTATTGGTATATCCTCAAGCATACAGCAGAGGCTGAAAAGATATCGCCCGGTCCCAGATGAAGAAACAGAACTATCACCGGGACCCTCAAAAAGACGAAGGTGTGTAACGTGCACCGATGAAACTGGCAACAGGAGGTTATCCAAAGATGAGTGCAAGAAATGCAAAAGCGCGATTTGCCTATCACATGCCAATTTTATATGCGATATTTGTTTTTCTACATTGTCTTCAGTCGAACCAGTCCGAAAAGATGACTGAAATCTTAATTTTTAGTTTCATTTATCGATTTTGTTCAGAATGTTCTACATCAGTACCGCCGCATTGTTCAGTAATTATAAACAATAAAAACGATGTTCTCACTTAGAAAAATCAATTATTTCAAAAGTGTGTCTGCCAGCCACATTGCGCCCTCACTTGAAACTGCACACATTGCGCCCGACGGAAGGTTAAATAAAAATAAAAAATATATTCGTACATTTTCATTTCATTTATATAGGCCTACATTCATATTATGTATCATTACTATCATTACAGTATCATTACATTCGATTTCGCTCATCACTCCATTGAGATTCTATGCGTGAAAAGATGCGCTCGACTGTTGCATTGGAAGCGTGAATAGCGAGAAAAAAATTGGCAATTTTCAAGATTTCACTGTACGATGCAACATTTTTATTTATAGCGAAGAACGCACAGATTCTATCATTGCTCGACTGATCAAAAAATTAAGAATCCTCTTTTTTCGAGTTCAAAAACTCATTCAAGTTTATAATTTGGCCAAAAAGTAGGGAGTCATTAATGATTAAATTTTTCGTCTCTAATTAATGAACAGTTTTATCGACAGACGACATTTTCATCTGATCTCCGTCCTTGAAATTGAGCCATTTAAATACGCGAAATAGCAGGTAGCCCAAACCAAAAGGATTAGAAATTGAAAATAATTTTTTTTTCAATACTGCATATACAGATTCAAAAGTTATAAATTCTGAATCTACGGGTTTCAGCGATTTCAGATACCTACCAAATTTCCTACAAAATTGAAAATTAGGATAAATATAATATATCTTGTAAAGAGAAAGAGATACGTCAAAACGGGCGAAATTGTCAGATTCACCTTCAGTCATTTAATATATAAATATTAATAATTAAATATAAGTAAAAAGAGAATATCCATAAATAAATATAAGTAAATAATATAAAATAACCTGAGAAATATAAAAGGGATTAGGTTATATGGCCTTCTATTCTTGGACCCCTAATAAAAGGATTATCCTTCGAACCCAAGCTCTGACGAGTTCTGAACATTTCTCATGAATTCTGTTTTTTCCTGACGACTTCTATCGAGAAACGTAACAAAAGTGGACAGAAATGGTCAGAAGTCCTGACTACTTTTCTGACGATTCCTGACTTCCTTTTTAGTAGAGTAAAATTGCAAAAATATTGTTGTCCCCCTTCCGATTCACTCCCCCGAAATTTGTGTGCGTATTGTCAGCTGATAAAACTGTCAATTTTTCCAAAAAACCAGACCAATCAAGCTAAATACATACTGAAAATATGTATAACCTTATAGTTCACCGATCTGATCGCGAAAAAGGGGACATTTCACATCAAAAGCGGACAAGCGGACACGGGACGGTAAAAACGGGCATGTCCGCTGAAAAGTCAACGTCTGGTAACCAGGCTAGGTCGACTATGTGGGGAAAAAATGGTGCCGTTTTTAGAGCCGTCTGTGTCGGGCGGCGAAACTAAGTCAGCTTCCATGTGTTAGTGCACGTGTACATGTATAGATTGCTCTTGTGTGCGCCAGAATTTTCTTATTTTAAGGAAAAGGGAGATAATAAATGCAAAATAAAGCAAATAAATAACGTGAAATGATAAATGATTTTAATTTAAATCGTTATTTAACATTTTCACTTGCTTTATTTTGCATTTATTTGAAATAAATGCATGACACCATTAAAGTGAAATCAAAAATGCAGTTTTATTTATACTTCGTTCTAAAAAGCATTTCTGACCGATTTGTCAAAAACTTATGGCCAATAACCTCTCTATCTGACACTTTTTTGCTATTGCAATTTAGAACAACACATTTTTTTCTATCCAATGGGTCCATTTTTCAACATGCAATAACTACACTGTTTAGAACTGTCAAACAATATTTTCATTGCTCCCTCTTCACCCCGCGTCCTCAATTCAGAACTGCGCGAACGCCATCTGTGTCGGGCAGTGAACTATTTCTGTACCCCTTAATGCCCCTCGCACCGCGCGCCCTAGTTCGTGACTTTGCCGTTTTTCCCTATGAGAGTTGACCTAGCCTGCTGGTAACACTAATTTTTGCTGAGATGATTCTATACAGCGTGGAGCATGATCCAATAAATACATGGTCTAGCCACGCGCAAGTAAAAAAAACTGAGCCAATCAGAACCCACCGCTTAATTTCTCTATCTTGGCCAAATAAGGCGGCAAATAGAAGTGATTTTAAAATGTAAAATGTTAGAAGTTTGTAAGAATCTTGTAATTTTGAAATATACAAATACTTCAATTCTAACCAAATGTATTGTAATGTTGAAAATTGGTACAGGAAAGTACGGATTAACTATAATTTTAGGTTATCTGTTTCATAACCTCTTTCTGGTGACATATATGTGTATAAAATAAAATTCAAATGAATTGGGAAAGTACTGAATAAATAAAATTATATAATGCAGTGACCGCGAAATATAGAATAATACTTATTATGTTTGATTTATTTAAAAATATTTTTCCTTAATTTGGGAGGAAAATTTTATCGAAAGATATTAAATATTTATTTACAATTATCAATACTCTTGTTCACTCCTTTTTTTACAATTTTTAATACATTCGTAATATAATTAGTACATAAAGGGTGGAACGGGAGAAGGTGGCAATTCGACATTCTTTAAAGAAGGGGTTCTTTGTTAGAAAATTCTCAAAAATTCAAATACACACTGAGTTAAAAGGATTTGCTTGAAATCGTATTTTTGATGGTAGCAGTACGCCAAAGTTGCTTTTTCATATCCATTAAAAAAAAATACTTTTATAATGAAGGTATTTGTTATGATATTCACAAAAGGCACATATTTCAATATCTTCATGGTTCAACAGCAGAAAATGTTAATGTTATTATTTATCATTACTTGAATACGATAAATCTTACGTCACACTGCAGTGTGACACCGTCTCATTGAAAATTGATTTTCAGGGAAGTGAATAAATTTTTTCGACAAAACTTGCTTTCTCCGTGTTTATCAACTGAACATCTCGGCAGGGACATTTAAAATTTTAAGAAACAAAATAGCAATTACAATTTCTGTGACGATTTTAAGAACCCATAAAATTCTAACCTCAAAAATACAACTCAGTTTTCTCCGAGATGAATGATTTTTTTATGAAACTTTTGCCCTCTGTATTCAGTAACCATTCCACCGTTTACATGTAATATGAAATCACATTTTATTACATTATACATCTCTCTTATTCTTAGCAGACTTTATTAAGTAATGATAAATGCTGTTGGCGAAACCCCATAAAATATTGCACAGATACATATTTATATGTAAAAGGAATGTTGAAATTTTGCAGAATGAGACAGTATTTTCTACTTCATGTAAAAATGATCAATCTTACTTTCAATACATATATACAAATGAAGATAACGATCATTTACTTTTCACATTGCATTATATGGTGATTCGTGGACAAAGTTTTCTCTCTGACTTTTCCAAGATGATTTGAATCTTGATTTCTTAAAGTGAGTTATCTTTATGAATATAAAATTTATCTCACACACATATTGTTCATCCAAAAACTAACACAAGTTTTTGTATAATAATCGCAGGCAAACAATCACTGCATCAAAACAAATAATTCGGTACTTAAACTATTTGTGCTTTCCTAAAACGAAGGTTTTTTCTTTTCTGACCAACTTTATAAATCGGTTTGTTAGTCGATTTCTCCCTTCAACAAAAAGTTGGATTAATAAATATTTTTAATTGTCTTTAGCATGGTGTCTACGATTTTAAATTGTCTGCCAGTACGAGTAAGTGTGTAATGTTTAAAAAGATAATAATCAAATCCAAATTTTACAAGATTTTAGTCTCACAACTGTTAATGAAACATATACTGATTATTTCGAAGTATGCTTTCTTTCTATTATTTGTCCTTTTTAACAATATTAGGGGCGACCGGAGCAAGGCGTAAAGAATTGTTTTGCCATATTGAATTCTTTACGAAATTAAAACATAAAGGTTCACAGTATATAAAGAACAATTTACATTGAGATATTTCGCAACAGATGGCGAGTATTTTAATAAAGCAATAACTTGTCCCATTCCACCCCGATATACACTAACAAAAGGTTCTTATTCCAAGTTTATTTGGAATACATTATTTCAATATTTTCAGAATGTTTCTTCCTACATACTCATTTTCCTATAATAGTTTGTCGTACATAAAGTACGCGTCAAACTCAAACTGCGCGGTCATACTAACAAAATGGTGGAATTAAGCGGTTGCGTGACTTGGACGAAACGGGGCCCTCAAGTGGCTAGACCATGTATTTATTGGATCATGGCGTGGAGACTAAGGCCCTGTTTCAATCAATAAGGTACATTCACTTTAAAATACAGTGAGCTCACTCCCATAGGCAAAGTGGCGAAAAAAAAATAGTAATTGCAATGTCGCCTAGGTGGCACTGATGTGCCATCGAAATGTGTTTCAGCCAATGATATTCTCCTACTAATCTACAGAAATACTTTTGCTGGCTGACGTGTCTAGCGATCTGATGTGTTGCACCCAGTTTGACGCACCTTTGAGACTCTACCCTAAAAGTAAACCTAACCTAAAAAAAACGTTTTTCGGGGGGGGATTGTTGCCGTGAACTATAGTTCTTGCTAAGTACCCCAGGTTTCGCTGATACGCCTGGCCACAATCTCTAGGTACCCCCACGAAATACATTGGAGTAGCCATACCGTGCTTTAGAGTGTAAGTTTGCTATAAAAGCACAATTTACCAAATTGGAACACGGCCCTACGTAACTCGATCTAAAGGCTTATTTACACCCTCCTAGGAAAGTTCTCTTCCTCTCACTCTGTTACGTCCTGGGCCTGTCTTGGCCCTCTGGTGTAGAGATGTTGAATTTCCTTGAACGCCGCCAAATTTGAATTTAAATTTTATATTCTTTTGAAATTCAAGATTTGATTACTGTTCGTAGCTGCTAAAAACGTTAAAACGTTATCCTGGAAATTGGGATGAAAAGGTTCTATTCAAATATTAAACACTGAAAATTTGTGGCATAATTATGATCTTTTAATTGTTTGTTTAATGCAATGTAAATCAGGTCACGCACTCTCACAATTAAAAAGGTCTTTTATAAAACTTTAAAACGTGTACAATTTTCGTTTTGTAAATTCCGAAGTAAATTCGTACAGTAACCGAAACCGATGAAAGCTGGAGAAAATCTGAACGTCTTTTCTGAGTGTTATCCCCTTTATATAGACTTGTCCCCCTCGTGAAACCCTTCATTATTTTTTACGACTCGCAGGCACGTGGAAGTTAGTCCAGGAATGTTTCATAAATTTTAGCTGTCTAGAAGCGCCTACGCAAAAATATCAAGTTAACCCTACTGGACACGTGCCGGATCACATTATTCGGCTATTAACCTTAAAAGATTTTATGGCTTCCCCTTTTTGGTCTGCCTACTTGCGCTCCTTCAACATATCTGAGGCAACCGCCAAATTTCGTCCTAAAATTCCTAATGAGTGACTCATTTTCGCTCTCGAATATTCGGGTTCAAAATAATCCCTTTTCCTTAAGAATCTAAGATTTAAATTTGAATCTTCCGCTAAACCTTTTGGATATTTCAATGATAATACAGATTCCTAACGTTCCAGCATAGTTGTCGCCAGATTCTTCGCCATGAACCATAGAGTTACGCAAGAACGAAAATTTCATTCCGCCACACCTTCCCCATTATTTTAAAAGGTGTCTACTAATGAAAACAACTTTTACCAATGTTCATAATTACTCATTTCGACAAAATTCGAGAAGAAAATTCATTATTACTGCCATTTATCTTTTAAACAAATATTATTTGCAAATTTATAACCTCTAAATTTGTATTATTATTTAATATGACACGATAAAATATTATTTCGTTATCTTAAATCTCCTTACATTTAATTCTTGAATTATTTATTATTTCGTTTAAATTAAGAATCTTCCAAAAAAAATTATTTAAAACAGAACCTAATAATTTTTGACACCGCCTTCAAGAGTAACCATGAAAGGGTCATTTGATAATTTACAATAGAATCGGAGGTCAGACGTTTAGAAAGTTTCCTCTCGTGGTCTTCCCAGTTTCCATTTCCATTACACAACTGACACGTTTCATTACAATGGCTTCGGTAAAAGAAACCAAGTAAATTATTTTCATGGACATGGATATCCATGACTATTAATATTTAGTTATCTCCTCACTAAATCTTCTAACTTAACGGTTAGGTGAGGATGCATTTTTATATTTGGTGTGGAAATGTTAAATAAAATTTTAGTTTTGACTAATGGCATTGAACCCAGCTTATTCATTTCCTTTCCTTTTTAATTGATCTCAACCATTAACTGCACAGATATACAATTATTTCCAAAACCGATTCCACATTAAAATTCAAAATAAAAGCTTATATATATATATGCATATGTATATGTATATATATATATATATATATATATACGCATATATATCTACATACATATATACGCACATACATATGCATATACTTTATTATTTACAAGGCAAATCTAACCTCAATTTATTCTTCTATTTTGAATTAGTAGCTTTATTTATCTATTTTTGTTGTTGTTGCTATAAGCCTAATTTGCTAAAAGAAAACCTAACCTTAATTCAATAATGATAATCTAAATTTTCTAAATAAATTTTGACAACAAGTATTTTTGTTTGTTTTTCAATCCATCCTTTTTATATTTTTTTTTTTTTATTTTACATTGTATACGTCGTTACATTCCAAATTTCATGCACAATCTATATATATATATATTTTTTTGTTGGTTACAATCATACCCAGATAGCAAACGTGCGGGGCATGTTACACGCACGGCGTGCGAGTCACGTGGTGCGTGCAGAGTGCGAGGCACATGCGTCGCATTTTGTGAGGGGCACGTACGTGCGTCGCATTTTGTGAGGGGCACGTACGTGCGAGGTATATGTCTCGCACTTTGTGATGAGCATGCGGTGTGCGACGCATATGCGTCGCACCGCAGATAACAATCGTGCGTCGCACTTCACTGGCACGCGGTGAGTCTCACGTCCTGCGTGCACAAATTCTGCATTCTCGACAAACCGTGCGGAATTTTTTATTAGTAAATTAACAATATAAATAAACAAATTAAAAATACGTTTATCCGGCAAAATTGTTAATATTAATAATGCATAGGGCAGAACTTTATTTTTTGTTTGTATCTTCCTAAACAATAATTTTTCATTAACTTATATAGTGTGAAAATCTATTTTGGAAATTAGTTTTTATTTTTAATATCTATTTAATAAAATATTAAACCTAATATGAAAAAAATTATGGATTTTATTATTTTATTAAATAGTTTTTTTTTAATTTTCCAACGGACCGAACCACTCAAACCCTCATGAACCTGGCACTTTACTGATGGTGGGCAACGTCGCGGTTTCTTGTTTGTTCATTGTGCTGTGGTTATGTATACTTTGTAAGTTTTCTTAGTAAGCGATCCCGACGGATATTTCTGTAGAATTTCCAAAATTTAATTGATAGAAGAAATTCCAGTCATATTATTGCACTCCCTGTTCGTTTTATATCTGTGGTAAGTTAATAAACAAATAATATAACCTCAATTCTATTGTTCTCACTAGGACATGAGAATGAAAACTCTATAAAGACCATCTGAATTTGGCTCGAAAAATCATATTATTGTTATTATTTATGATTCAGTGCCAAGTTCAAATGGTATTTATCGAGTTGTCATTTTCATTTCTGCAACGTAATGTAAAAATCATTTTACTTGCACTACGTGCTCGCATTTTACCCGCACACGTGTGACTCGCACGCCGTGCGAAACATATGCGACCGCATGGAAGACACATCTGCGTGGTGATATGAACTCACGTTATGCGGCCTTATCCGCACGCGAGCGACCCATAATGCTCGCACTGTGCAGGCATTTTGTTATCTGGGTACCTTTTCACATTATTCATATATTTCTAGTATGCATATATGGATCATACTTCACTCTTACACATGTATGTATTCCTTTCATAGTTTTACCTATACCTATCCTATGTCTATATTATTTATTTTTTTATTTTTTTAAATATATTTTTTTTTGTTAAGGAAGTATATTATATGCACGGAAAAAAAAATTTCATTAAATTTTATAGAACTAGTCCTATAGTAGAGGATACGACGGGTAGTTTAATAAAAGTTAAAATCTTCTTGGTTTTACATTGCATTGAACTATTCTACGAAATGTGTTACAAAATGCTATGAAATGTAAAGAATGAGGTGACGTAATCTCTATTAGAAGGCAGTATGCGAAAAACGTAGAATAGTTCTAGAAAATCTAAAAACAGTTCTATAAAATGATGACCGATTTTTCGCCTACAAAAATTAATAATAATAATTATTATTATAATCATTATGCTTTAATATTTGTTCACATATTCAATTACATAATTATTTACTATTATCCAAACAATCACTACATTAATAATCTCATGCTAATAAAATTCTTATTCGCTGTGGGTACGAACCCCCCTACATACGCATTCGCAACTCCTAACAAAACCTCGCAGCTAACTTAACTCGGAGTATTAAACAAAAAATCTAAAATATGAGCTACAGCTATGCAGGTTCGCGTGTCAAATTTTTTTGACCCGTTTCTTAAACATTTTTTTTGCTTTTAAAATTTCACTCATCACTTTAAAATATTTATAATTTTGGAAATTTTAAATCTCGAAAAAATTTTTAATCGCAAATTATTTCTTGGCTATAAGTTCTGGTAGATTCAAGATTAATCAGAAGTTAGATATCTATATAGAAGAAGTTTATATAAGTTATATAAAT
>CAKNWW010307709.1:662-15006 GCA_932074435.1 Andricus kollari | reverse complement strand
ACTTCTCATGTTGGCATTATCGGCTATCTGAAAAGGTGGTCTTGCTGGAATGGGTGGTATGTTCGCTGTAGGATGTTGCTCTTCTTCTTGGCGAATAAGAGCTTCATATCCGTTTTGCGCAAAAAGCATACCTGATCTCTTAAATACTGAGGCGTTTTTTGAGCATATTCCGGGTGCATATTGACCCAACGGTCATGTAACCTCTGCATGAATCCTCTTCGCGCCGGTGAGCTTCTTTACCAACAGGTAAGGATGTCCCTCCTGAGTTTGTCCGACCACTTAAATCGATGTTCTCGCGTTTGTCCGGGGCTATTGCCTGGTCGTCGCCTCTGTTCAGTCCCATTGCCACTCCCAACTGAACCATGGCCTCCATCCGAGAGAGGCCTATTGTGGGTGGCACTGCGCGATACTGGTGACGTAACCGCATAATTCGTTGAATTGGGGAGTTAGCCCAATGCAACGTGGCTGACTGCAAGAGCCGGAGCTCTCGGGCAGGGGCATCTTAGTCCCATAGCACAGAGGTTATCTAATGTAACCTATTATACTGTACCCTCGGATGAAACCCCAGTGAAAACAGAGGCTTATTCTTGGTAGTGTTAGCCGCGTTTCTGATACTAATTAACGTCCCATTTCCCAGCTGTACCACTCAAGATACTAGGACTTCATTTTTTACCAGGTAGGGACATGTGAAAAAATTTTCTTTACTGTGATAGGATTATCACTGTATGAATTTAATCACACAAGTGATGAACGGCGGCTGCATCCGACTTTATTAGAAGTACATGCATTTGCCTGGCAGTTGGGCCAGAGGAGCGGAAAACTGCAGAAAAACACCTCCCGGGTTTGGAAGGTTTTTCGACTCCCACTCAACATTAGTTAAAACAGAGCGAATACACGACCTAGTCGTGCGTCGCAGATGATCACTCATCCGAGCGCTATCCGCGCTCGAAATGGCTTAACATCTGGCCTCTTCCAGAGTCGAGATTCACCGCGCAGGTAATGCCGTCGGTGGGTATTGGTTAATTCGACTTGGAATGTAATTTTATATGCACGGGACTCTCTCCGAGACGATAAGTAAGCATGCCGTTGGCAGCGCCAGTCTCGCTGTCTGCTCTGCCTGCCGGCAGCTTAGAACTACAATCTCATGGTCCTTATACATAGTACCTGTCAATTTTCTCAGATTTTTGCTCCGATTCGCAAAGTAAATCGCGAAATGTATTGAATTTTTGCACTCAAAATACTCATTTCCTCAAAACAAGAGTAGGTCTTCAGAAATTCTATCAACCCAAGGGGCACGCAAGACCCCGGATATTTCATGAGTGTAAAAAACCTGAGAACAAATATATATGGAGCCAGAACTGTATATACGAGGGTCATCCCAAGATTAAGTTTCCCTATTGAGGGAAAATTCGAAAACATTTGTTATTCATGCAAAAAATTACATAGTTGGAAAGCTACGGATCTAAACTATTTCTCAAAATAGTCACCGAGTTTTTCCTGGTATTTCGTTAAGCAGGATGAGAGTTTCTTCAAACCCATAGCATACCACTGCCGTTTGTCACCCAAAAAGATTTTCATCGCCGGAAATAGGTGGTAGTCACTCGGGGCGAAGTCTGGGGAGTACGGAGGGTGGGGAAAAATCCTAATAAAATTTGACTCCCTTGCTCTCCCAAAATACTGTTGCCAAAACCTCCCCAGTTGACGTCTCAATTTTTTCTTTTTTTTTTTTGCGGTCTTTTCCGGACCCGAGCTCAAGATAGGTAGCTATGTTCACAGATGAATAGGTTATAAACAATGCAACCTGGAGACCTGAATTTTTATAGTGTTACCACTAGATCCAAACGAAAATCTTGAAACCTTCCATAGCACCCTACCTCTCTTAGTTCTCTTACGAGAAAATAGGGAAACTTACCTTTGGGATGACTCTCGTATAAAAAAAATTCCAACATCAGTCGAATTCTCAACCTTTCGGATAGTCCGAAATAACGGCAAAGCTAGATATTTAGTTCATTAACTGAAACAACCTTTTACTTACCTTTAGATCAGTATGGTTAGGTTCACATTTCCAATAAGAAACAACTTGGAACGGACAAGAAGTGGCTCCCTCTCTATTTCTGACCTGATATTTCAAAATATCCACGTTAAAATACGATGCTGAAGGACTATGTTCGGCTTGTTTTCGTAATAATCCAGTTAAGGCACTCATGTTGAATTCGAATAGCATACTTTCAACACTTGCCTGCGATATATCCCTACAATATATCGAAAAAGTATTTAATAACTTTTTTAATTATGTTTAAAGAAGAAAAAGGGGAAAGTGGTAGTGCTAAAAAAATAAACTATGAGTTAGGAGAGGAGATGTTTTCCTCGGCATGGAAGTCAGGCATCGTTCGTCCTCATTTTAAACGCGATAGCCCATAATCACTTGGAAACTCAACTCTGTAAAATTATATTTTTAATACAATTTCTATAATTCCATCGAAACCTACTTCAGAGATGTAAAGGTAGTTTGCCAAAAATAAACTTGTTAAGAGTCAGACGTCGTGTTAAATTTAACTTTTCACCACTCTTTCAAATTTAAAGTTCATTAAAATAAACAAGAATTTTTGGAGTATCAGGCACTCTCCGCGCAGAGCCGTCATTTTAGGCAGGGCTTAGACCAGGTGGAAACAGCAACGAAAACGCGATGCTTTTCGTTTACATTGCTGTTTCCACCTGGTCTAAGTTTCTTACCTTGATAAGGGTGCTGTGTGAGCACAGAAACGTTGGTAAATATTATCCATGCTTTTTTATTGTGATTTCAAAGTAATAAAAATAAAGAAGACGAAAGAAATAAAAAAGAGAAGGAAGGGGATTTGGTTGGTTGCCTTCTCATTTTTCTTTCCTCTTTTTTATTTTTGTCCAAAGAAACAAATTTTTATTTTATTTTCAGGAATTGCAATAGGAGCATTTTGTGGTGTTCGTCCAAATTTTATCGTAAGATTGTTGGTTTATTTTCAGGAATTTATACATTCACTTCTATCATTGCATGGCGGATCTTTTCCAGCTTTTCGACTTGGAGGCGTCATTGACTTAAGGTCTATCGCGTTCCACTCATTCATGTCTTATTACAAGATCTGTCCTGGACATTAGTCAGAGACTTGAAGCTTCACTATCCACACAGGGAAGTTCTAAAGTTTGAGGGTGCATTTTGTGCACCTGTAAGCATCAGTGGAGTGTGCCGATCAATCTTACCGATATAGTCCTCTCGTGATGCATTTGTTGCTAGGACATTTTTAAGCGGGTGATTTAGTTGTGGTCAGTTTTCGACCACGAGACTAACCCAAAAAGTATGATAGGAGGTGTTAATTGCGTTGGCGATATTTCTAAAATGGAGATAGATCACCAGAAATGAAACCCTGGCGCTCTTTTATTGCAGACTAGAGAATCTCCTTGCCTGGGAAACACAGTGTAATAATAAGGAGACCGATCTCAACACATACGTTTTGACTGCGGCAAACCTTAATTGCCAGGCTCAGCAGTCTATACAGTAGTGGTGCATGCGCACTGCGCTGGCATCTCTTTTTAGATCATGATAATGGTTGAGTCTGGCAATGAAGGTGCAGATACCGTACTAAATACTCGAGGCAGTTTCCAAAGCGTGAAAGGTCTCCTTATTACTACTCCGTGCTGGAAAGTACCGAGGTACTGATATGACTCCTCATCGACCATCAAATGAATCAGATACTGATCGTCCGTCTTCCATGGGGTGATCATATATCCAAGAGATAGACGCAGGTTCTCGCATTTCTCTTGCATTATTTGTTTTGCGTATTTGTAATTATTTTTCCGCAAAAATCGGCTTTGCCCCACTTTGCGCCTCAATGAAACTGTGTACTCGTGGTCGACATTCGGCTCTCGGAATTTTCCATCAGGACTTCCCTTATCTTCCAAGACAAGGAAAATTTTTGAAAAAAATATATTTTTCGCAAACGTAAATCCCAAGATTCACATTTTTTTTAGGCCAAGCAACATTAAAAATCTTCATGAATTATAGAATTACAAGCTGAATTGGCCATATGTAGGTTTTCGAGGTCGCTGAATACAAATCTAATTTAAGAAATTCAAACTTCGAAATAGCGAATCCAAGCACAAAACAAGAGCGATTCTTATTGATATAAACAGATTTACTTATTCTGCATTTCTCATCATAGAAATTTTTTTTTTGCGGTATCTTTTCCTTACATATCAAGAGTATCTTCACAAAACACGTTACACTTGTTAATAAAATTTGACCTATGTGTATTTTAAATGGGACGCGTCGCGTCGTGTCGATACTAGTTTTTTGATGCATTGGAGAAACTATTTTTTACTGCGTAGCACTTTTTTCGTATTAGGTTTTTAAGAATATTATTTTTTTATTTGTCCTGTCACTTTTTTGAACTCATCTGACTTGATGGCACTATGGCCGGTGTGGAAGAATTAGAGAACGAAAGATAAAATCAAACCAGTGGAGATGAAAATGTATAAGAAGAGTGGTTAAAACGAGAGAACAACAAAACGAGCAACGTCTACATAAAACATGATTTTTCGACCAAGAATGAGATATTTAAATAACATTGAATGAGAGGGTGCAGGTGAGAAATGACTAGAAAGAAGGCCGACACTAACAGATGATTTACATATATAAATAAAAATATAAGATTGATTACTTACATGTGGATCAGCTGAGAATTTGGAATAACTTTTTCCAATCTGTTACTGTTTTTTATGCGAAATATGAGCTTTGCAGGACTTGGATTATTAGTCAGTACCGTTAGAATCCCAGCGGGGAATGATAGCATCATATCTCCACTCAGCTTGACTTGGCACCGAGTTTCGTCGGATCCTCTGAAATATGAGTGCACTAATTCGTGAAATGCAACTGCTAATGGAATTGTATCAGCGAGACCAATTGTTAATGGAGAAGGACCTCTTGAGGTGCCTACCCCAACTCCAGTTGCACGAAATTCCAAACTTGCAACACTATCTGCTCTCGAAATTGTTGCTGGCGACATTCTCCCTCGGTTAGATTGACATTCACCTCTTCGAGAAGGTGGCCTAGGTATAGCAATGGTTCCAGTTGGTGTAGATGAAGCGGACTGTTTATAATTTAAATCAGATGTAATATCATCTACTTCCGAAAACAGATCGCCATCTAGAAAATATCAAAAAACACTTTTTAATTTAAGGTTCAGAGTTCGGCAAGTTTAATCAAAGTTTCTTCTCAAAGGCCTACGTGCACCTGCCAGGCTAGCTCTGCTCGCCACAGGGAGTGCCGAAAAAGATAGAATGTGACCCGTTGCTAATAAACTAACGTCGAACAGTGGGACGAATTCACAAAAACCTGACTAAGAATGAATATCCTATTGGAATCGTATGTAACTTGGTATAAGATTATCTTCCATGTCCGAATTCAGGTTCTTAATTTCGGCCTCCCACTGATAAGGACTTTCCAGGAGGACAAAACAGAGCTGCCAATAACGTTTTTGCTCGCACTCGGCGCTAGAACGTAATCAAAGAGACACGTGTGTATAAAATTAAATCGTGTGTTAACCTTATTCTGACTATGTGAATAAGCGCAGTTTCGTTTATTGTTAAATTTTAATATCTATTTTCTTGTGTTCACCTGCCCCCTTACGCGATTATCATTATGTTTGACTCTAATCCGAAAGACTGGACCTTTGGTCACGGATATCATACTAGAAGGCCGTATTGAAATCGCTGAAAAACGGCTCGAAAAATTCGCCCGATAAAAGTGTCTAAATTAGAATCGTCAATGGCATTATCGTGAGTACACTATCCTGCGAGTAACATACACGCTCGCATTAATCAATGTATGAATCAGACGCGTCTGCTAATAAGAGGTGGTAGCTTAACCTGTATCTGAATTATTAACTGCAGCATAGCAGTACTACGAAGAACAATATGAGATCACACATGTTAGTCACTCCAATGGACGCTACATTGTTCGTATGTCCCTCAAAGGACCTATCGACGAACTGGGAGACTCCAGAGCGCAATCTGAATTGGTCTTTCTCATGTTGACACGCCGACTACTCAAGAATGTGAATCCTCGTGATGCCTACGTTAAGTTCATGTCTGAGTATCAAGATTCATTCTGACAATCGAGACTACCAACGCATTTCATAGAGATTCGACGCTAGGAAATAACCAATCGAGGAGTACCGAATGACCACCGTCGCAATTTGGACTATCCTCATCGCCGCTATACTTGGCGTAACATTGCAGCGGGAAATTATGAACCTGTCCTGCGTGTGGAAACCTATCAAATACTGCTAGAAGCAATCCCACATCACATGTTAATTTTTTTTAAATGGAATATCTTTAGAAAATATTATTCTTATATTAGGCAATCTTAAGGGCATGTGATAAATAAACAATGATCGATTTTAGCAGTGTCAGGTTCCCCCGGCTTTTTTCCACAATAATAAAGATTTTGCCTTAAAAATGTGGGGAATGATAGCGAACATGCTAAGGGACATCCCCGAACTCTTCTGTTGTGAAATAATTAAAAAAATTTCATTTTGCTAAATTTGATTAATATGTGTGTATTTTGAGGTTATGTGTGTTACAATTCTCCCCGCAGCTTTACTTCCAAACTACACAATATTTTTGGTCGAAAACTTAGGACAAGTAATAAAACATAGTAACTAATGTCCCGGAACTAAGCTTGTTTGTAGGCAATCCAAAAAATATATTTCATGAATAATTTAATTTATGTTCGTTCGGACGCCCTCTGTGCCACTCGGTACAACAGATACCAAGATTATCGGAATGACAGAGACTTGACAACCGATCCTAACCCCCAAATAGTGCATATACAGACAAATTTTATTTAGCAGAATATTTTTTTTTGTTGCTATTATCCCTTAAAAAAAGAGTTCGGGGACGTCCGTTATTCTATTTTATAGCATGTCCGAATTCAGTTTTTACAAATTTTAAGTTTTGTGGACAAAAACCCGAGGGAACTGAACCCGATTGAAGTATCACATGCCCTTAAAGGGCCAGAAAAACTTCTGCGCAGATGTAAGTATCATAGGAAATTAGTGCGTAGTCCTTATGTGATTTTTCTATATATTTAATATTTAAGTGTAATATAGCTCCACAATTTGGAGACGTTTTGCCGGTGTGACTTTCCCTGATAAAATGATATTCAATACTGAGTCAAACTGCAATGACCGGTTGACGCTATTCACGCGTGATGTGTACAAAATTCGTATTGAAAAAAGTACCTCACGATGGACCAACCCCCAAATAGGTTCTCATGTGGGTTTCTATATAGGCTCCAACACCGTTTCGTGTTCTAGTTTGCCCATACGATTTTATATAGGAATCCATGTGGATTCCCGTATGGGTTCCTATACAGGGTGTCCCAGACTCAAGTGTCCGGACTTATATAGCTGTATAGAAATAAAAAAATAAAATAGAAAATTCCTTTTTCAAAAATCAGTTGAAGTTTTAGTTTTTGAGTTATAAAATATTAAAGCTGGTCCAATTAGCAGCGCCATATAAACAATCGCGTGTGCGTGAGCGGGATTCCAACGCAGTGTTATCGACGCGAGCGCAGAGGTGGGGTTAGCGACGGGAAAGCACTACGTTGGACTCCCGTTCACGGACACACGACTGATTATACGGCGCTCCCGATAGGTCCAGCCTAAATATTTTATAACTCAAAAACTAAAACTTCAACTGATTTTTGGAAAAGGAATTTTTGTTTAGTTTTTTTAATTTTTATACAGCTGTATAAGTCCGGACACTTGATCTGGGACACCCTGTATAAGGCTCCATGATGAGATTTTCAGTAGGGGCAGCAGCTACTGAAGCTTAGTGATCGCCTGAAATTTGGTCGTCGATAGTTCCCACCGCCGCACCTCTCATGGGGGTACCGCATTCACCGTCGTCAGCCTGATACGTCAATTGAGACGTCGGTTTTAAAAAGGAGACATAGAATTATTTTTCTGGAGTGGGGAGTCCCCTAAGCACTTGAGAATAAGCTTTCGAATTCTAATTTTTGAAATGCATGTCATTAAATAAAGTTGTTTAGTACAGATCAAAGAATACACTTTCTGATGTTTTTGACCAATAATACAGTCCAAGCTCCGAGCATGGGCGTTTTCGGGGCTGTAGGGGAGTATAATTCCAAGAAGCCATAAACCCCCACTCTAAGCGCGGTCCCGCTCGACTGCGTGGAGCGTCAGCTATGAAATGCATCGATCGCGACCGACGCTAAAGTAGTGGGAGTAGCGCTTGAGCGAGAAATCGGAGAAGCGGTCATGCTCGGGGCGGCCATGACTGTATTTTCTTTTTTTAACAGTTCGATCTAAATACGTATTATGAAGGCTATCAAACATTGTTTTACAGTAATAATAATAAGCTTAAACTAAAAAGTCTGATTAAATTAACACCGAATAAGTCTTCCTAGGACATTACATCCCACGGTGCCAGTCAACCCCCAAATTTCCTTTCCAAAGGCAATGCTATCTCTGAAAATCTCTTCCTAAGAACAAATGTTCAAGTCTACCATTTTCCGACAAACTGGGACATCTCTTCCCACAGGACAAGGCTTCCCCGGAAATTTCTTCCCGACATAAAAAAATACGTGTAATGCTTTAAGGTACCATTGCATGGCCCTTCCCGGACAAGAATCCATTAGACGGGTCTTCCAGGAAATTATATAAACTTAAAAAGGGACGGGTGGAAACGGAAAGGGATGGAAACTTAGAAATGTGCTTACGGGAAAATGTTTGTCAAACCGAGAAAGGATTGCCTGGGAAGAACAGTAAACCTTAAAACAATAAAATTGTCTTTTAAGTTACCCTTAATATGGAAAATCCACATTAGGCTCCAATACTAACAAAAAAAATTTTTTTATATAAGGGTGGAAAGTCATTTCGTGGATCAACTGTCCCGGGAAGACCTGTCCAATGGTGCCCCAAATCATCACATAGTTAATTTAAGCTAGGATGAAGAGCTTTCCAGGGAAGACTTATCCAATAGAACCAGATTCCGAGAGTCTAAATGATTAAATTGATAAGTGATATTCAATAGTGCCTTAACCAGCATTCTTGCAGGTTGGGGATATCCAGGGAAGGCTTGTCTTTTGGGAAGAGATGTCCCAGTTTGTCTGAAAAAGGTCAACTTTAACTTTCTTACTTGAGAAGAGATTTCCTGAGAAAGAATTGCCTTTAGGAAGTGACTTTCGGGGATGAGTGGTGCCTTGGGATGTAATGTCCTGGAATTACTTATCCCGGGAAAACTTCACCGAGTGTGATAAGTGCCAAAAAATGCGTAGCATCCCTCAAGGCAATTTCAGACCACTAGTCAAACAAGCGAGAGGATAACTACCCAAGTAAAGGGCGTTTACGATTTTTTTAATTTGATTAAGTTGATTCTGAAATCCGTTTATTAATAACACAGCCCTACAAAAAAATATTGTTATCCCACAGACTAAAACAAAATACCCTTAGGTATTCTGACACGCTGTATACAAAGCCAAAATGAAAATCTTTCTATCAGTTCATGTTTTTGACAAAATGAGCCATATTTGATCCGCTATTCTTATTTTAAATTATTCACTTTAAATTCGTATTCAGTAACAAAAAATACCTCTGTAAACCAAGCGTGATCAAGTTCATACTAGGTGGTTCAAGATGCGCCCGGCTTAACAAAGAAAACAAACGATTTTTGTAAAAATTACTATTTATTTTTCAACATTATCCCCTTTGAGCTCGATACACCTAGTCCAACGATTTTCCAACATTGCGATGCCTTTTGAATAGTAAGACTGCTGAAGGCTTTCAAAATAGCCCTCAGTTAGATTGTCAGCAAACGCGGCATCCACCTTGCGGTTAGCTTTCTCAAACCCAAACAATCATGCAAAATTTAATTTACTGACACAGATGATATTCCTACGGCCTCAGCTATCTCACGCACTTTTACTTTTGGATCATCCAATACCATATCGTGGATTTTTTGCACGTTTTTTGGAGTTTTCGCTGTTTTTGGTGCTCCCCTGGCGTGTTCATTTTTTATGCACAGTCGGCCTCTTTTGAACTCGGCAATCCAATATTTTACGGTTGAATACGATGGAGCAGATTCACCATAATATTTATCAAGCTTTTCTTTCATTTCCTTTCCACTTTTTTTCACGCAAAAATAATGCTTAATCAATGCCCGAACCTCTTCTTTTTGCATTTTTATAAAAATATCAAAACTGTTTTACTGTAGCCAACAAATTTTTACTTCAGAAAACTCTAGCGTCACTATTAAGTGACAGATCCATCTGAAATGTATCGTGTATTCGTGTGAAGGTTGGTATTTTAAAACTGATCGTGGCATTTATTGGAGACCGGGAACATCAGTTCCGAAAATAGTAGAGTTTCAGGAATTATGAAAGTAGGGATCATGTACCAAGTCTGTAGGGTGAGCTTGGTACCCCTAAAAATGAACCGACTTGGATGCAATTTGGAGGGTGATTTCAGTATACCAAGTGACAACTTTTCCTCTTTACGCCTGATAGAATTTTCTTTAAAAAAAGAGGTTTTCCGCCCAACCTATTAATTGATTATAGACCTACCAGAGATAGTGCATTCAAATGGAAATTTTCTCCAATGGATAGCAGTACAGTGCAGACAATTGAAGTATAGATGCTTAAAATATTTTTAAAAAAGGTCTAAATAAGGACGTTTCTAACATTCTGACAGGGAACGAATCATGCGTATAAATATGATATTGAAATGAAGCAGCAATTATTGTTGGCGAAGCAGCCGATCCAGTTTTCATGGTCGCTTCTATTTCGCCATATCTGATATGACGGTCCGTGTTGATTAAGTTTTTCCACGACAGGAATATTTTCGTCAGTCACATCAATATGAGATCGCCCAGGGTGAGCTTATCGTCCATCGATCGCCTTCCGAGATTGAATTGGGAAAACCAATTATAAACTGTTGCACTTGATAGGACCAAGTCGCAAGATACTGCACCAAATATTTTTGACCGATCCCCGTAAAAAATAACAATACTTGAATTTTCTGCTCAGTGCGACTATTCATTGAAGAAAATGCCCTTACAAATTAACTATCTATTATTTCTCTACAACTTACTAGTTTTGAGAACCTAAAAACTTTCAGCATGACCTACACAATTTAATAAACCAATTGTAAGGAAGGATGTTAAGAATTTTTGTTTATCTTTTACTGATCGAGATCGACAAATTTCTTAAATAATGAAACTGGTTGACCGCACTGATTTTTTGAACAACTTCATGTATTACGGGTTGATGTTCTAACATGCCGGAGAAAGCACCTTTGAAACGATATCGATCTGAATGTGGCTCGAAATATGTATGTCAAGTTTATGCAACTTGAACGAAGTTCGAGGTTCGAGTTGTGTCGTTCAAGTGTGGTAATGAAAATGCATTCCTCAAACCCGAATAAGTTTTGATAAAAGTATATTAACATGTAGTTCACCTAATTCTACAGCGCAAATGCGATGCGTGTGAATACAAAAACTGAACACAGTACGTAGCGCCAAGCATTTATTTAATGCATAACATATACAACTAGAGTTTACGAGTGAGTGGCACTAGAGAACATGCAGTCTGTCTGCGCCAACAAGTGGAGCCTTTTGGAAGTTTTGTTGTATAATAATAATATACGTATGCTAGGCGAATTATTAGTTCCTTGAGTTGTGCAAATGGCGTTAGAGTTTAAACGTGTAAAAAAATAATGTCTAGTTATTTTAACAGGTTTCAGTAACTTAATATATCAAGGAAGTGTAGGCTCTTTCCAGTTTATTTATGTATATTTCAAAATACGCCAACATGTATCGACTCGCATCCGAGTGCGTAATGCTCCAGAGGATATAATATATTTAAAAATGGGTAACATTGAATACTACCCACAACTTGAAATATTTTGTATCTTCTGCAGATTTTCGCATTGGATCTGGTGTTCATGTGCAAAATAGGAAATGCAGTGAAAAGAAAAAATTACTAATTTTCGTCAGTACAGGTGCAGTGACGGTCCCGTCCGGATAAAATAGTATATTGTGTATCGAGGGCGTAAAGAAGGCTATTTTGACGAGTGTGCATTTGCTGTACGAGCGAAGCGAGGGCAGCAGTCACACGAGGCAAAATAGCGTTACGCCCTTGATACACACCATACTTTTTGTCCCCCTCCTTGAAAACAAGCACGTGAAGCAGATAAAGGTTGTTTGGTGTACTTGACAAATTTAGCTTATAGGTGAGAGGAAGAAATAGCGTACTTTGCAGAAGGGGGACTGTCGCGTCTGGCAATACAATTTTTTCAAAGATAAAGATCAATTCCTCCATATTCTCCCTTGCGGGCGTAAAGTTTTATGCAGCGGGTGTAAAGTTTTATGTAGCGGGCGTAAATTTTTATGTAGCGGGCATAAATCTTCATGTGTAGCGGGCGTAAAGTTTTTGTTGGCCCGGCGACGGAGTGCGCATGAGCAAACGTCACTGGGCTGCAAGCCGCCACTTTACGCCTGCTTTGCGTGCATGCAATGGCGCGTTTTCAAGGGGGGTTGGACAAAGAATTATTATTAGAAGTAAGTAGGGGAGAGTGACCTGAACTGGATACGTCCTTGACTGAATAATGAGTAAAATTACCTACATATTTAAATTAAATCATCTGTAGTAACTTTTTATAAGCAGCATTATCAAAAAAGGATTGCGTCATAATGCAGGTTACCACTTACTTGCCGATATTTAATTAAAATATTGAAAAATGCGATTTCCACATTGCGACGGAACTTTTCACTTCTAACAACTTCTAAAGTTTTATTCCCTTCAAATCCACAGGAACAATTAACTTGATATGTTTTTATGGACAGCATACTTTTCCCTGATCTTGATAATTCGTAAAAGATTAAATTCGTAGCCTGAAGTGATTTTTTTACGTTGTTGCATGTTGTGACATCAAAGCTACCAATGGTAGCATTCATTAATGTTAAATATAATTTATTCGAAACCACCATGTCATGAGCCTATAACGCCCCCTTAAAAGATCTGACAGATTACTAGTTCCACAAATGTGCACTGAAAAGCGCACAATATATTCTCTAACTGTACTGTTAACATACATATCATATGTTGGTAATCTCGTATGGCGCGAAAATTTAAAATGGTTTAGTCCGAGCTAGAGTATTATATATATAATCAATCTAAGCGAAGCAGATGACTTCCACGTCAGTCGTATGTGATTGTTGTCCCCGTAAAGACCTGTCTAACCCTACTAGAGCAAGCGCGCGCTAACTTTTGTATTCATTTTTCTCATTCATTCGATTTTCGAATAACTATGTATTCGTTCAAATTTCTTGACCAGTCAAATTCTTGCTGAAATTATATTCCGAAAGAATGTATTCAGTGAATCCATGTAACGTAGAATTTACTATTACTATTGTTTGTATTGTTTGTAGTAAATGCCAAGATATCATTGGAAGATTTCAAGTGCACGTTATGTAATTTAATATTTTGAAAAAAAAAACATAATTTTCGTACAATGAAATTTGGGGATACTTTCGCGGCCATTTTTTGTAATATAAACGTCAATAGGAATCGCTAAATCATTAACAAATTAATACCTATAATTTAAAAAAATCATATTCTGATCCGATTCTCAGTTCTCAATATAAAAATAATTGAACATGCATTTGCACTGGAATTTTAATATATATTTTTATAGAAAAAGAAGAGCGTGTCAAAATACATTGTTAAAGAATTAAAACGTATGTACACTGTGCATATCATTTTGAAAATTGAATTTAAATCCTCATTTCACGGCCATTTTTGTAAATCTGTGAATCAAGAAACATCGCTAAATCATTGAAACATTATCATATTAGAACGCTAAATAATTCAAAAAAACAATAGCATACGACAAAACATCACTTTATAATTAAAATATATCCACATATAATTTTGAATACTGAATCAAGATACATGCCTCTCTTTTTTCGTGGTAATCTCAGCGATATATTAAGTCCCACTCCTCCATGCCTCAAGGAATTGAATTACAAACATTCAAACTTCGATTAATTAAAGCTTGGAATCTCCTCTTTCAAATACGACTAAGAAGATAATGAAATATTCACTTGTTCTCGAACTATAACAAAAAACGTGAAAGTATGTCCAAGCCGAAAATCAGTTCGTCGAGCGGCAGTCGAATTTAAATCTTTTGTTAACGTGTAAAAAACAACAGTAGATATTTTATCATGTTCTTAGTCTCATTTTAAAGATGATGTTTCCACCTCTAATTCAGTCAACCTTCTACTTTTGTCC
>CAKNWW010307678.1:842-12052 GCA_932074435.1 Andricus kollari | reverse complement strand
CAATACTTTATTTTCAAGTGCTCAGGGGCCTCCCCACTCCAGCAAAATAATTCTATATCTCCTTTTTGCATCCGGCGCCTCAATTTATTTACCACGAAGTATAAGATGCCATAATATCTCATCATTCACTTTCAAATTCCAACATTGACTTCTTTTTCATCAAATAAACCACATATTTTGAAACATTATTTCAAATAGCAAGCTGAAATTCCAACATTTCACCTGAATTATCGTCTGCTGCGAGCAGTCAAAGAGGCCATTCTTTATTTATTTTAATATTATATAAATTTCTAAGAGCTGAAAAATATATACGCATAAAATAGATGTCTCAAATTTTTTCTCCAATTACTTGTTATAGTTTAAACTTGTTGTCCTTCCTTAAAATTAAATAATGACCGCTCTTGCTCGCTCTGCTCAGCAGTGCTCCCAAAGCGGGCACCTTAAGCTACTGCGCATGCGATGCATAAGGCTCTTCATTGGCTGCCGTTCGCGCGCTTACTTGAAATGTTAAAAAATACAATTTTTTTCATTTATTATCAATGGAATTAATAATAAAATTTGCATATCCACTTTAATTAATGCACACAATTTCAAAAGCATAAATTAGTAAAAATGATTTAAAAACTAAAAAAAGATTAAATTACATAACATGATATTTTTTATTTACTGAATACTCGTTTTATTTTCCAAGCTAATGCTCAGAATATATTAAAAATCATCCACGTACCACTTAAACATGTTAAAATATAATTATTTTGAATTATTATTAAATAAAAATAATTATATTTTAACATTTTGAAATGGTAAGTGGATGGTTTTTAATTTATTTTAAGCATTAGGTTAGAAAATAAAATGAGTATTCAGTAAACAAAAAATATCATGTTATTTAATGTAATCTTTTTTTATTTTTTAAATTATTTGTACTGATTTATGCTTTTAAAATTTTATAGATTAATTAAAATTAATCGGCAAATTTGATGACAGGTAAATTTTGAAATAACTAACATTTATTCATCGAGAAATTGTAATTCAAATTTTATAATAGTTAAATATTAAATAGAAACTCAGTGGAATTCATTTCAAAACTTTCAAGAAAGCATATTAAAGAAAATATAACATTTTTTTTAATTACCAGCACAGATGTTAAATTTATTTTTGATAATAAATCCTCGACGCGTTTCGAACAGGTTTGATTTATTTAATTAATTCCATTTACATAATATTAGAATATTTATTATTTTTCAGATTTTTTAAAATCTGGATGACTGAAAAATCTCGAATAGTAAAATTCCCGGCACTGTAAAATTCCCGAATACAAAAATTTTCCGAAATTATAAAATGGCCGAAATATACGAATCCGAATTGGAAAATTCCCGAATAATAAAAGTTCTGACAGAAAATTCCCAAATTATAAAATATTCGAACCAGGAATTTTCTAGTTAAAAAATTCTCGAATTCAAACAATTAAACAATTGTTTTTTCAATCAATATTATTTATTTATTTAAAATAAAAAAATAAAATATTTGTATCAAGTGTAACAACTTTCCCAGTCTTATGGGACATGAGCTGGGAGCATCGCCACAAAACGGCAGCAGCAACTTAGGAACAGAAAAGTAGTTCTTTATTTGTTAGGCGCCAGACACCTCTTTGGCGTCACTCCAAAATAGTTCCACACAGAAAAATTATTTTGCACAATATGTATTCTCTTATAATAAGTCCCTAACTCAGGGAGAGGGATTTCGTGGGGGTGAAAAAAAAGCACTCAAATTAAATTTAGTTAAAAAGTAGGATATAATAAATCTATGAAGTTAAATTACAGTGGTAAATATGACAAGGTTGAGATCCAAACCATGATTAGCAAATAAAGGAGACCATTTGTTTAACAAAATGAAATTATTAGAAAATTAAAACTTCATTACTTAACAAAAAAAAAATTCACAAAGAAAGCTTAACCTACACAAAATTTACAGCTTAGCATAAAGAGGCCACTATATTCCCAAATGGCGTCAGCCTGAAAAATTTTGACCCGTTTCACCCATAGCGACGCGTGCCACATTTTTCACCCGAATCACTCATCTCAAGAACACACAAAAAAAGAAAGAAAACAATATATATACTCAAGAACCCAACAAAAAAAAATCTGGAGAAAACGTAAGAATCGTAACGCCTACCTTACTCCTCGGAATCACAAAGTTCCTTTATAATTTTCGATGCTAATCCGGCAGAACCAAATGGACTCGTCCAAGTAAATTTTTGTGGCTACGTGTTTGTACACTCCAAACTCTTGACTTGCCGATGGCCGACACGAAACTCAACTCTCCGACGTCCTCTCCTCGCCAATCCCTTCCTTCTCGCGCCACAATTCTCGGCCCAGTCGGTGCTGCCCTCTCAAGCTGTATTTCGGGGACTCTGGTCGATGGAATTCGGTCCGCCGTTATGGTATGTGGAACGCCGGCCAGTGTGATGGCTGCCTCCGTGTTTTGACAAGTGTCGAGCCTGGCATGGCTACCAGTTATTTTGCCAATCCTTGAGACTTGGATTAATAGGTAGTGGTTGGCTCGACATCCCCATGGGCCCAGTGATGATTCAGTGACGGTGGGTGCGTGAGTGTGACGTCAATCTTGTGGTAGGGAAATGGTGCGAATGTGTGGTCGTCGTAGTGGATGGTAGTGTTCTTCCCTGCCGGATTTACCCAAGAGATGGACTCTGATTCCGGAGATTAATGTAGGACGTCAGGTACTCCTTACTCTATGACTCCAGGTACCTAATTTACTTAATTACTAGTCACAGGTTACATATAATTTCATCATTTAATTCTAACCTAGATAACTCGCTATGTAATTGTTTTCAAAAAATAGATTTCTCTTTCATTCCTCACACCCAATGTTTTAATAGGATCTTATTTCTAAATTAAATTTCTAGTTTGAGCTTGTGTCGGCCATGGGAGTAATCGCGATCTATTAGTTTATTTCTGAAAAGCTGGGGAAGGATCCATAACGGGCGGTTGGCCACCGCGTTACAAAACCCCCTCCCAGACTGATCCGTGGGGTCCCAAGACTAACAGGCGTCACCAATCCGATCTCCAGATTGTTCATCAAGTTCAAGAGCACAATTGTGTTGAGTGTTCTCGTAACCGATTGTGATGATAGAGTCAATTAAGGTTACTCGAATAATAATCATCCTCAAAAAAAAATAAACTAAAATAAATTAATAAAGAAACAAAATAGATTAAATAAGGCTTTGGAATACAAACCTGAGAATTACAGGTGACTTGTGATAAAGAAAAGAAATATGATAATAATTGATCTGCTATTTGTCAGATTGAGGATCTTTCTTACAGAGACTGATTGTTGTTCTTTTATATACTCTTGAGTTTAGTTATTCTAGTTCTTGTGAACTAATATAACTCTTTGACTTCGGTCATAGCCGATTTTAAGTCAATGATAATCCAGTGTTTGCTATTAGACAGTAGTCCTATCTAGCGAGTTTTCCGACTCAAATTAATGAAATTCGAAATTTTTGAACGTACAATGTTCGATCCTAATGCTGCAATCAGGCAGCTAACGCAAAAAGAAAACAAAGAAAATCGTTAAGTTACAACTAACTGTACACCCTAGAACTTCACTAAAAAGCTTAAACTAACTAATGTGCGTAGAGCTACACGAAAACAGCTTACAAATAACTATAGCCAGAAGAGTTACGCTAAACTTCCGCGAAAATGGCTCATGCCTGATTAAGGCCTGAAGGGCAACACAAAAACAGCTTGAAACTAAGAAACGGAGCCTAATGCTCAGAACCTCCCTAACGATCTCTGGGTCGGAGTCGCTTCAGGATGGCGTCCGCCAAGGCGTGAATGAGACGGGACCTGAATTCAAGACCAATCTGTCTCCCTGTTACCCGTTTCCGAGGTCACGCTTCCCTTTCACGTTGCCGTCCTCCAGCTCACTCCGCTCAATTCCGATCTTCACCTTTGGCCCTAAGGCAGGAGAGGATTCGAAAGGTACCCTACTTTCTGTTTCTGAGCCGATTACTACGGCGGGGTCTTTCCTCCTCCTCGTTCGCCTCTTTGGCCTCGGGTGGAGCGGAATCCTTGGTCTGGCTCCTTTGGAGCTTTCGGGGTCTACCTGGACCACGGCGGCGGACGAGGTGTGCGACTGGGATACCGATGGTTCTCCGGCGAGGTCTTCCTCTTTTGCGACTCGGAGGTTGATCGGTATTGGTATTTGTTCCGGTTTCCGGCGGATCTCCAGTGGCGTTGGGTTCAGTCGCGGTTCCGGACTCACGGGCCGGAACGCATGTTCCTAGAGTATCCCGGCATAGGACGGTAACCAGTTCGTCCTGTCGATCGTTTCGCTGTTCATCCGGAGCAGGACCGTCTGAATGTGGGTTCGTGGTATGGGGAACTTCCTGTGGCTGGCATGACTCCTGTGCCTCCGGAGCTCTCAAAACTTCTCCGGGCGGAACTTAAGAATTTTCTCTTTCACCTCCAAGCCGCGAAAAAGAACCTTCGTTAACTAGATTCGAATCAATCGACCAGTAGTGTGTTAAATCATTAATATGAGCTTTCTCGATTATCCCGGACTCATCTTGGATTTCATAAACTACCGGCGATATTACTTTTATAACCTTGAACGGACCGGCATATTTCGGGGATAACTTTTTCGCGACATAATCTATAGCTGAAGATAAAGTGTGAGTCCTGCGCCACACAACATCACCTACTTGGTAGCGAATATCTCGTCTCCTGCGACTATAATACTTCGCCTGACGATCTGAAACTATATCCAAGTGATGTGCGACTAGGTCTCTAAGGGCTGGTAAACGCTTAATCCTACATTGCCAATCCTCTACAGCTGACGGTACAATATCGGGGGCTCCCTCCTCCTGTCTTCTCAATGACTTTGCCAGTCTGGGCTCTCTACCATAATTTAAGAGCGCTGGCGACACCCGAGTGGAACTATGTACGGCAGTGTTGTACGTGAAGCGGAAATCTGGGAGGTGTTTATCCCAACTCCGATGATCGCCTTCTACAAAGGATGATATCATCGTTTTTAACACTCGATTTACCCGCTCAACCGGATTAGCTTGCGCATGATACGGTGGGGTAGTCGAGTCCCTAATTCCCAATTCCGCCGCGGCCTATGAAATTAACTTGTTCGCAAACTCGGTGCCATTATCAGTGAACAGGACTTCGGGGGTTCCCCATCTAAAAATAACTGTTTTCTCGAATGATTTTTGGACATTAACGGCATTTGCTTTTCTTAGTGGTAGGACCTCGATCCACTTGGTAAACATGTCTTGGAAGACCAAGACATACTGGTAACCAGATCGACTGGGTGGGAACGGACCCATCATGTCACCCAATAGTAGAGCAACGAGCGACGCTGGAAGGTCTTATCAACACCTAAGTTTCCAGACGTTGTGGTATCGTGTGCCTCACTAATAGCCCTATTGCGAAGCTCTAAAGGCCAGACCAGCTTCCAAGCCTCCAAATCAGGCAGTAATGGGTCAGTCAGGTGGTCAGGACGATGACAGTAAAGTCGATCACCTTCTAGTTTCCAATCCGGAAACTGATATGGCATTTCTTGGACCAGTTTGGTTCTTCGAGTGTACCACAGATCATCGGTCTCGCCAATAGCACATACCACCTCAGAGTCCGGTTCAAACATGCGTGACAGCGCGTCTGGTACGTGGTGAAAGGCACCTTTTCTGTGTTTAATCTTGAAATCGTATTGTAACAGCTTAAGGGCCCATCTACCTAGTCTCCCAGTGGGATCTCTTAAGTGATAGAGCCATCGGAGACTACTATGATCTGTAATCACTACGAAGTGATAGCCCTCCAAATAAGGTTTAAACTTCTCGACCACCCATACCACCGCCAAGCATTCTTGCTCCGTAACGGTGTAGTTTTTCTCGGCGCCTTGCATGGATCGACTAGCAAAGGTTATGACGTGTTCCACGCCATCTTTGATTTAGGTGAGGACGGCCCCCAGACCCGTACTACTTGCGCCCGTTTGTAAACAAAACGGCAAACTGAAATCTGGTCTAGATAACGTGGGAGCGGAGATTAATGCGGATTTCAACTCTTGGAAAACCTTTTCTTGGTCTTCCACCCACTCGAATCTTCGATTTTTCTTTAATAATCGATGGAGTGGTTCTGCCTTCTGAGCGAAATCCTTTATGAATCGCCTGTACCACGATACCATACCCAGAAATCGTCGAAGTTTGCGCACAGTAGTAGGAGCCGGATAGGATGTTATTGGCTCGACCTTTTCCGAGTCGGGGTGCATTCCCGTTTTATCTACCAAATATCCGAGATATCGTACTTTACTACAACCGAATTCGCTTTTATCGAGATTGACCGTAAGTCCGGCATTGAGGATCACATCCAAGACTTTCTCTAACCAATATATGTGCTCCTCAAAGCTTTCACTGACTACAATAATGTCGTCCATGTACGCAAATGCATGGGGCTGATATTCCGGTGTTATCAGTCGATCCAGCACTCGCTGAAACGTCGCTGGAGCTCCCGATAACCCGACTGGCATCCGATTGTAATGATAGAGCCCCTTGCCGGGTACTGGGAAAGCAGTGAATTCCTTACATTCATCGGAGAGAGGAACTCTGATGGAATGCCTGACTAAGGTCAATCTTAGAGATATATCGTGCGGATGAGAGCTTTTCTAAAATTGTGCTAATATTTCTCATCGGGTAAGCATCTTCCTTGGCTACCTCATTTAATTTTCTGAAGTCAATGCAAAGCCTATAATCTCCGTCAGGCTTCCTGATCATTACCACTGGGTTAAACCATTCGCTTTTACTAGGACTTATTGTTCCCTCAGCTTCAAGCTTTTGGGCCGATTCTCTTAATGATTTTTCAACCCTAGGAGAAGGCGCCGATAAGATTGTCTGATAGGAGCATGTCCTTGAATATCGATATGGTGTTCCACCATGTGGGTGGCAGGAAGCTTGGCTGGCATAGGAGGAATTTTTCTTTTAAGAAAATCCTCTAAGTACTTAGCCTCCGAAGGCTTCAATTCCTTTATGCCTGCACAGACCTATACGGCTTCGTTTGACAAAGAATTATCAGCAACCTCCACACGATTATCCGTTATTTCCGACGGTATCTTCGCTTTAGAACCTATTTCCTGTCCTTGATACGTCCGCCAAATACCATTTCCTATTCTCAAAATACGGGGCTTAAATCTAACATCAAAATCGAACAATTCCGCAAAATCGTGACCGAATAAAACTTCGCAATCAAACGTAGGTGCGAAACGGATCTGCAAAAATGTGATTAAACCTAAAAACTTAAGAGGTAAAATGGTTTGTCCGGCAGTTTCCTCGACCACCCCGTTAGGGTACATGATACCCGGACGTGGCTGATCTGCTAATTTCTCAAGCAAACTCGAAAATTTTCCAAAGGCCGGCTTACCTATGTAGGTGCAGCACGAGCCTGGATCAAAGAGTCCGTGTAGTGACCGACCATCGACACTAACAGTAATAAACAGGCGCCGCTCTGGAAGTGCCACCAGCGGTAGTGCATACTAAGGGGGCTGGCGCTTGAGGATTCGCACTTCTCTCATTTGGGGCCACTGCAGCAGTCGATAAACTCGACGCTTCAACAGCGTGGGTACCCATTGGAGGATAGCAGAAATTAGCGGGCATAATTTTTGCCTGAGGAAAGCCGGGATAAAAGCCGTAATTTACGTATGGGGGATATGCGCCATATGCAGGAGGTGTGCCAAATACATGTGCTACCGTAGAAGTATGTACTTCTAGAGGGCTTAGTATAGCACACGCATTTTTCGAAGTGCTGTTTGGATTAGGGTTATTCGGTGGGTTAGTTAGTCGGTTTCCGTTATTATCATCGTTGGATTTTTCTCGGCCTCTACCACCTCGCCTTTTATTATTGTTTTTATTATTTCCGCCCGCTCCGTTGTTCGGTTTGTCCGAGCTTGTAGGCTCATTTTCGGTGGCAGCTTCCCTTCGGATTTTCCGGCATTATTACGGTAGGCAAATTCGGGTAAAACACTATCTTGCGTAGGTGGAGGGGGTAGATATGGTTTGCATATCACCATCTAACTCCTCAAAAGAATGATACTCCGTTTTAGGAAGAGCTTCTAAATATTTCGGATGTAAATTATTTATTGTCATCTGCAATTGTTCCCTTTCCGTCATCGAAGGATCATAATGTTGAAAAATCAGGCGAATGTTTAGCAGATAATCTGCAATAGGTTCATTTGGACCCTGTGTCCTCTTGCGCCCTTCATCCCTAACTCGCATCTGAAAATGTAACCCTCCGTACCTACGCCTGAATGCGATGGTGAATTGCCGCCATGTCTCCCACTTTTCCCGGTTGAACCTATACGAATGCTGAGCGGGTGGTTTTAATAAAAACGGGAGCGCTCTAAACAGATCCTCGTCTAATAACGAACTGCCCTTCCTACATTCCTCGATCTGGGTCAGAAATTCCTCCGCACTGCTATCGCGCTTTCCGTTGTAGCTGATATTCCATTTTCGCACAATAGTATGAATATCATCCCTACTTTTATGACCTATACCGGTCGGCAATCCGCTTAAAGGGTAAGGAGAGGACATCTGGATTCCTGTTCGGTCATCCAGATGTCTGTAGGGAATATTATTCCTGAAAAAGGGATCATCATTTGGCACAAAAGAATCCAAAAATGGATTAGTATTTGTTAAAGTGGCCGTGACATAACTCGCATTCGAATCAGTTTCCTCCTCTCGACGTCTCGAAAAGTTTGGGAAACTCACCGAAGGCAAGTCCTTCTCAAGACCACTTGTTGAAGCGCGATCAACTGTGAACGGAATCATCCTGATTCCAGTTGACTGAATTACTTCCGGAAAGGCTGTAGGGATCATAGTCGAATGACTCGCGGGTGTGTACAAGGGTGCGGTGTGTGTAAGCGGAGAGAACGTAACCACGTTCGTCAAGCTACGTGCGAAAGTTACGCTACCAACCGTCGTTGCTGGTGTGAACAAGGGTTCTGTAACCGCAAACGTGGTGTACTCCGTTGAGAAGCCTGCTGGCTGTACGCGCGGCGTCCAAATAGGATCGCTGACAGTCGTTGGAGTGACTGAATTTGTTTCGTTACGCGAAACGTGAAGCCTTTCGATCTCGGCTACCAAGTCTCGTTCCCCACTCTCTTCCCATGACTGATGCATGTGACGGCAATGTTGGTGGAACCTTAATAGGCGCCACTTCATCGCCATGTCATCTCCATCAGTGGATAGGTCGAGATACCCCAACGTGTTGTTTCCGCCCACAACCTATCTACTTTAATGGTAGAGTTCTCCATTTTGAAAGCTGAAAATCCCTACTCTAATCCTGAAATCGCGAAAATCCTATCAAAATCGTAAAAATCACACTAAAATTCTTAAGATTTCAAAATTCCGAACAATTCCGTACTTTCAGACCGAATTCCGACGATGCTCACGAAATTCTGAAAAGAAATTTCAAACCAATCCCGAAAATCTGTTAATTTCGAAAAATTCCTAGTAAAATTATAAATTTAAAGCAATTCCTAAAAAAATTCCGTACTAATAGCCCGAATCATTCCCGAAATAATGTTCTCGAACAATCTCAGATAATAAAAAAAAAGAAATCTCGAACTCACTCCCGCAAATTCCGTACAAATAGCTGCAATACCGAAAATTCCATACGAATACCTGAAATAAATACATTCCTAACCACATGTCACATATACATACATCAAATTATCATATTAATAATACATTGTATAAACCATCAAATATTTCAATAAAATCACTGGATATTTTATAATGCTTACAAGGTTCAATAAATTGAACCAACAACAATCAGCTCTGCAAGATGCCTAATATATTACATTCAGTTAGTAAACATACTTAGTACGTTTGAAGAATCTGGAAATATCCAGTTCTAAAAGTAAGGTAAAATCAAAATGGCCGAGTTAATCATGGTTTGGTCGTTAAGTTCGAGTTTCTAAACTCCCAAAAAAGGATTATAATTTTTTTACAAAAAATTGTGTCCCATCTTTAGCTTTTATGGCCCCACGTTGGGCGCCAATTTTGTAACGACTTTCCCAGTCTTATGGGACATAAGCTGGGAGCATTGCCCTAACTCAGGGAGAGGGATTTCGTGGGGGCGAAAAAAAGCACTCAAATTAAATTTAGGTAAAAAGTAGGATATAATAAATCTATGAAGATAAATTACAGTAGTAAATATGACAAGGTTGAGATCAAAATCATGATTAGCAAATAAAGGAGACCATTTGTTTAACGAAATAAAATTATTAGAAAATTAAAACTTCATTACTTAACAAAAAAAAATTCATAAAGAAAGCTTAACCTACACAAAATTTACAGCTTAGGATAAAGAGGCCACTATATTCACAAATGTCGTCAGCCTGAAGAATTTTGACCCGTTTCACCCATAGCGACGCGTGCCACATTTTTCACCCGAATCACTCATCTCAAGAACACACAACAAAAGAAAGAAAACAATATATATATACTCAAGAACCCAACAAAAAAAATCTGGAGAAAACGTAAGAATCGTAACGCCTACCTTACTCCTCGGAATCACAAAGTCCCTTTATAATTTTCGATGACAATCCGGCAGAACCTCACACCCAATGTTTTAATAGGATCTTATCTCTAAATTAAATTTCTGGTTTGAGCTTGTGCCGGCCATGGGAGTAATCGCGATCTATTAGTTTATTTCTGAAAACCTGGGGAAAGATCCATAACGGGCGGTTGGCCACCACGTTACACAAGGAAACAAATTTTATAAATGTTTAAAGTTTTAAAAAAAGCAGAGTATATTCTAACGTGCAGTTCTAGACAATAATGCAGTTCTAAAAAAAAAGTGCAGTTCTTAATATGAAAATGTGCAGTTCTAAATTTTTACCACAACACACTATTAGGACAATTTTTTGATAAATAAGGGAGAAAACAGAGGCTAGGTTGCCACACTGTCTCTGGACCCACTGTAGCTATTAACTGCTAACAGCGCCCTCGTAATAAGTGGCGCCAAATTTCAAAAGTACGGCCTACATTGAGAAAAAGGGGACTTAATTTATGTTCAATCACGAAGGGTAGTGTGGTAAAAAAAAACAGAAAGTTGGTTAAAAATTTCCTTTTTTTTAGCTTTCGAGTTAGGCTGGATCCGTGTAGTTCTAAAATTTCCTTAGAATATACTCTG
>CAKNWW010307655.1:1377-14285 GCA_932074435.1 Andricus kollari | reverse complement strand
CGTAAAGCTTTTTCAACAGTGAGTGTACGTAACTTTAACATTAGCGTAAAGCTTGAGATGACCCCCCTGAAAACGTTACGTACTTCTTGAACGGCCCCTTAGGGGTGTTAAAAAAATTCCGAATCTCAACTTAAATTTTCAATTTTTAGGGTTTCTTAGGCCCAGGCAGAAACCCTTACAGTTTCGGTCGATTGTCCGTCCGTCCATCCTGATTTTTTTAAGGAGGGGAAGTGAGAAGAAAGTATCGAAGGGAAGTAGGGAAAATTATTAGAAATGAGGGTGAATAGGAGAGGCAAAGTGAGAGCTGCTGAAGAGAAGTAGGGGAAGGAGAGTGTTAGCTGTGGAATCGAGGAGAGGGGGAAGTAGTGGAGGAAAAAGTTCGCGTAGGCGGACAAAATTTTAAGTGAGGGGAAGGTAAGTAGGGGGTATAAGAAATGTAAGGGAGGGAAAGTATGGGAGAGGGAGGTTTGAACGACTAACTAACGTCTTAATAGACTACGAAACCTAATTTTTCAGGCCCGCAGCCCCTACTTCAACTGATTTTTTTGTTTCTTTTAGGTTTGAAATGAAACACGTGGAAGGAAAATAAATCAATAAAATAATATGTAGGTCTTTTTTCACAGAAAATCTATTTTTCTCATAACCGGCAGATCCTGCCGTAAAATTATTCAGAATGTAAAAGATGCGGCTCATTAGAGTGAGTATTTATTGTTGATAAGTTTTTTTTAATTATGCATACTTAAGGTGATATGCGAGGAAAATTGTTTTGAAGGTGCGTTAATCATTTGTTCTAAAAATACAATTTATATTAACAAATTTTTCAAAAATAGTAATTTTACATGTTTGTATGAATTGTTGCATAGGGACTTACAAATAATTTTAAATAATTTAAAAGTGTATTAAAGACATGCCAGTAAGTGGAATAGATGATAAATCCCTCTTCGCAACAATCTTTTTCGCATACAACCTTAAGTATGGATAATTAAATAAAAAATTATCAACAAAAGATACTCATTTTAATGAACCGCATCTTTTAAAGTTTTTATAATTTTGGGTTATGATCTGCCGTTTTTTTACGTGGTTCATTTTAACCCAAAAGGAACGAAGAAATCAAAATTTGAAAAAATCATTAGGTGATGTGTCATTGGCTTAGATGTCTATAGTACTGTATTTGAATTCCGTTTTCTGCGAAAGTTTTCTTTTTACCATGAAATTGTCTACTACACAATTCTCAATTTAGAACTGTACACTTTAGATTCAGAAATGCACAACGTTTGTCGAGTTGCACAGTTTTAGGCCCTGCAGGAGTCGTACTTTTTATGAGAAAGGAGATTTAATATTTTCCACTGGATGCGCAATATATATATATATATAGTACACGTAATATGTATCTGTAGTGTTTAACGAGACATAAACGAAATTTCTAAAAGAGAATTTCATTTAAGTTTAGTGCTATGAATTTAATTAAATTTGTACTTTTACTTTCACCTTACTTTTTTCTGTATTATTAAAATGTGGAAATCCAATTCATAAAACGAGACATATTTTACTCGCAGAAGCAAAATATTCTAACTTTTAGACAAATAATTAAGCAAATGCAATCTCCGCGATGAAAATTCAAAGCCAGTTTGTTTGTGGCAGATTTACAGGCACATATCACAGAAAATTACGAGCTTCTCTGTTCCTCTTTTTGCTCTTTTTTCTCTGTTTTTCTCCAGAGGGAAAATGTACTGCCATGCTCTCAAATACGAATGTGAGTTTTAACGCGTGTGTTACGGTCGCTCCTTAGTATCGAGCGACATAAAGTATGGTGAAGGATAAAAATGATCGTAAAAAAGCGCAACGACTTCAATAAATGGGCGCACCAAATTTTTTTGGGAAAATTTGAACTTAACTGAAAGGACTAACCAAAAAGTAGTCTATAGTCTTATTCATGTATTGGATTCGAATACTCTCCTCTAGCACCTATTAAATCATTTTCACAGTTTCACTAAATCTGAAACTAGTGAGACAGTTTTAACGACTTTTGCGGAATGTTACTGTATCAATAAGAAAATAATGGATTCTATCGATTATCCATATTTATTTTCTATTAATTGAATTTTCAAAGTAATTAAAACCTGATTTGGTTGTAAACAATTAAAATTGGAATTTAAAAATAATCATCATATCTGATTACACTCTGGTTAAAAGATTTTAATTTTTTCTGTTTGAAAATATATATAAATTGTAAGTTAGATTTTGATTGAATATTGAATAATAAAGTTTTGCAAATATTGATACGCTGTTCCAGACTTTGAATATATATTTTCTTTCTTCTATTTATTTGTCTTTTTTTATTTTTAAACTAAAAGTGAAGAATCTTAATTAATTTGTTGTTTTATAGACAAACTGTTAATCGAAATTCGTTTGAAATTTTTACATTTGTCTCACTAGAAGAAAAATATCAATTTTGATTGTCAGATTCTTGGACCCGAGATTCTATAATCTTCATCTATGAAATTCTCTCGTTGACATTAAACTTATATTGGAACATATCTCGAGTGCAAGTAGCGAATCGAAAATTTATAAGAGCGCATTTCTGAAAGTACACTATAACATTCATTTGGCGCCTTGCCCAAATCTCATACTGGTTTTGCCCATTCGTACATATACAGAGTGTCTCACATAATCGGAAAAAAGTGATTTAAATACCAAATTCAAAGTACACGCCATCAAATTTTATTGACAATTTATATTTTACTACATTTATTGAAAAAATTTGGTTACAAAAATATGAGAAAAATCTATTTGAATCGAAAATCATTTTTGGTCGAGCAATTTGTTTCAATTTTTTTTTCTTGGTACTTTTTCATACTCAGCGTATTTTTTCCAATGTTTTTTACAATCATTTTAGTTTAGAGATAACTTTAGTTATTCAAAAATATTTTCAGTCTATAATTTAATTGAAAAAGGCTCAACCAACTGAAAATACACATGTCCCAAATTCTGAAAACGCAACTGTAAGTCGTCAACGGATGTCATCGCTATTGAACATAATTTAGTTTCATGCACCTATTCCAGATAAATAATAGGCGTGAATAATTTTTGAATTTCTATAGTACCTTTAAATTACTATAATTGTGAATTTTTGTTCATTTAAACATTTTTATTATTCTTGCACGTGAAATTCTACCTTTATATTTCCATGAAAAATACATTTATTAGGGAACTATAAACTATATAAAGAAAATTCTTTTGTATTATGTTGATGTATAATGGACACCCTAACATAATATAATAATAAAAGTGCAAATTAATTTGACAAATTATTATTAATAACTAAAGTAATATTTGTAAACTAATAAAATTGTTTAAAATCGCCTTTTGTGGTTGTTATTTTCAGAAGAACACCTTTTATATTTGTGAGTGTGGAAGGAACATTTTCACGTGATTAATAGGCATCTCTTTCACACAAATTTCCGAGAACCTTCTGCGAGGCAAAACCGGGTGGCACTCAGTACCATGCCAAGTCGTCGCTACCAGGGACTTTTTCCTTCTTCGTTATTTACGGTCCGACTTTTAGAATCTTATCGAATTGGCAGCGACCACAAATCCAAGACCCTGCAAGAATCGCGTGCAGTTGGATTTTTCTCTGCAGCCTGTCAGCCAACTAAGTACTCCACAAGTGGTACTCGTACAGGGTGCACTTTATCGATTTTGATGAGAAATTAATGACTTGGGGAAACTAATGAATGATAAAGCAGAGAACTTAATGCGAAACATTAGCAGAAGGAATGGAACAAGGACGTCAGTTTCTACTCGAATGCAATATCAATTTTCTCTTCTAGAAGCTCAACAATTTGTATTCGTATGCTCAAGTTTGTTTCCTTGAGAAATTGGAAAATAAATATAATGCAAGGTTCAAGAATTTGAAATAATTATACTTTTGCTCTTAAAGCATATTTTAGTGTATTATTTTCAAATTTTGTTAATTTATCTAAAATTTATTGCAGAACACACACAATGCCAGTTGATAAATTTGATCCCGAAATTGTATCAAAATTATATGCAACGGTTTTATAAAAATTTCGGATTTTTTATTTGATCAGAATATTGCGCATCAGAATCATCCGATTTTCAAGATCAAATGCCAGTCATGCATTTTCATGAGTAGCAAATATTGAGTGTCAGTTTTTATGGCACATTCAAATCATTACAATTCACATTGAAATTTTAAAACTAAGCTCTGAAAAAAATTTTCTACATTTTTTTAACAAAAAATCATTAAGTTTCTTCGATCAATAGAGCTACGTAAATCTAAAGCAATACATTTTAAAGGTAACAAAATAATTTCCAGAGTCATAGAAATTTATAACCTATATAGGAAAATTGGAATTTTCAAGCCAGCCTGAAAATCACAATTTTCTAAAAACATGCCCTGTTGATCCTAGGAAGTTATAAATCTTCAAAAAGTGGGAGCCAGAACTATATAAATGTATAGAAACACTTTCAGAAAGAAAAAAGTAATTTTCAGAGTTGAATATTCGTTTTTTTGTTCAAAATTAATTTTTCAACTAAAAATTCAACTATTCCAGTTGCGGATTTGTCATTTTAGTTGAATCGGCACTGCGGAGTGGCAACAGAGCGAGAAGAAGGGAATAGCGGCCTTGTGGAGTGGCTGCCGCGCGAAAAGGAGGGATAATGAAGAGACGGTTGGACACTCGCGAAAAATGGGGGTGGAGAAGCTTTGATTTGTTGATGTAGAAAAACGGGGACAAAAACCCGATGATTGGTCGGTATCTTGGGGATCGCGAACTGGACCATGAATCCGGGGATGGTCTTAATGACACTCCTGATTGACTTCTGCTTAATTTATTTAAAACGATCATTAAAGTTGAGACATTTTGACATACCTGTTGAACATAAAACTTGTTAAATATAAATCAATTATTTCAAATCAAAAAATATACACTCACATGTACATTTTTGAAACGTCGTGGAAGATAAATTATGAAATTTATATTCAATTGTAGACGCGCTTGCGGGCGACAGTATACTTTCCTTTTCTTCCACCTGTCTTTCCAACTTCCTTCTAAGCACTTTCGCGTAAATTTTATGTCCCACCGACATGAGTGTGATACCTCTACATTCCTCCACCCTCTTGCCCTCTCCTTTCTTAATCAACGGTACTACCAGCCCTGTCTTCCATTCCTACGTCCACACTTCTCTTCTCCACACCTCGTGAATCCTCCACATCTCTTCTTTTACCCTTAATCCTCTGTAATTAAGTGTTTCATTTTCGATGCCATCCTCCCCTGTTGCCTTGTTTCTTTTCAGCCTTGTAATCACCTCATTCACCTCTTCCCTACTAATCTCGTTTTCGCTGTTCTTGCCCCCCGCTACCGTTTTTCTTCCTTCTCCCTTAAACGTATTTTCCACACCCCCTAACAGACCCTTGAAATACTTCCTCCGCTCTTTCATCTTGATTTATTCATTTGTGCCCTTCCGTCCTTCTCTTTTCCTGTTTATCGCTTTCCACTCCCTCCCTTCCTTTGCTGCTTCCTCTACCTCTTCCATGTACCTTTCTTCCTCCTTCTGTTTTTTCTCCCTTATCATTTTTTCGTGCTTTTTCTTTCTCCTCTTGAGTTCCCCTTTTTCCGTTTGCCCTTTCCTTGATTTCCTTACATTCTCCTTCATCCTATCGTTACTTTCCCTGCAGTCATCATCCCACAAACTTCTCCTAACCTCCTCTCCTTCTCCTCTCGGTCTCACATCTTCCTTTGCCTTATCAATCACTCCTTTAAGTTTTTCTAGCAGCGCGTCTACTCCTTCCTTTTCCATACTCCCTATCTCCTCGTCTTCTATTTTTTCTCTGCACTCTCTTAGCTTTTCCTCTCCATACCTGACCTTTTTCAATTTCCTTTCCTCCTTTCGTTCTTTCTTTCCCCTACCCTCTTGTTTGGAGAATCTTTCTTGGTTGGAAATTCAACTCTTTTATTGGAAATTTGCTTTTTTGCTACAAAAATTAATCTCTTTTGGTAAAAATTTTATCTTTTTCGTTCAAAGTGTAAGTATTTGGTTGAAAATTTGGCTTTTTTGTAGAAAATTAATCTTTATGGTCAAAAATAATATTTATGATTGAAAATTCAACTACTTGGTTGAGAGTTGAACCTTTTTGTTAAAAATTCATATTTTTGGTTAAGGATTCATCATTTTAGATGAAAATTCATCTCTTTGGTTCAAAATTTAACTATTTCAGTTGAAGATTCGTCATTCAAGTTAACAATTTGGTAAACCTGTTATCTCTTTCTTTAAAAATCAAACTATTTTTATTTAAAGTTTAATCTTTTTTTCTTTTGAAAAGTCTACTATTATATTTTTGGTTAAGAATACATATTTTCTGTGTAAAAATGTTATAATTTGGTTGAATATTGAACTGCTGTGTTGAAAATTCGACAATTTCGTTATAAAGTCATTATTTTTCATTGAAATTTAACATTTTGTTAAAAATGCATAATTTTTGGTTGAAAATTCAACTACTTGATTAAACGCCCTTCTTAAAAATTCGTTGAACGTTTAATGTTTTGATGAAGATTCTTTTTTTTATGTTGAAAATTAATTTCTCAACTCAACATTTAACTATACCATTTTTCGTTGAAACTTATTCTTTTTTAGTTGAAAATTCAACTATTTAGTTACAGATCCATGTATTTTGTTGAAAATTCGTTTTTTAGGTTGAAAATTAATTTTTTAAACTGAAAATTTACTTATTCTGGTTAAATATTCATCATTTTATTTCAATTAAAATTTATTTCTTAGTTTGGAAATTTAACTATGTTGTTAAAAATTCTTATTTTTTAGTTGAAAATTAACTTGTTAACTGAAAATTTAACTAGTCCATTTTTATTTGAAAATTCATCTGTTTATGTTGAAAATTCAACTATTTGGTTAAAAATTGATTTTTTTCGTGGAAAATTCAACAATATGTTGAAAATTAATCTTTTCTAAAACGGTTTCTGTTGGTCCTAGAAGGCTGTAAATCTTCCCGGAGTGGGAGTGGAAACTTGACAAGTCGGCTATGACTAGACTACGACTTTCAATAAAAATTATAACAAATGACACTCGACATATATGAAAGAAGTCGTGTAAATATTAATTATGGATCCGCGAAAGGGGATCAGTTCGATCTACAGTTGTTAATCAGAATGATATGTAACTGTTTGATACCCCAGGATTTAATGTGAAGCTATTGGAATTAATCAATAATTTCCAAACTGTAAAATACAATTTTATCATTGTTGAGTTAAATGTTGTTAATATTACTGGATATACTTTGGAAAATGTACTTCAATTAAAATTCTTCATATGCATGCGTATGGATTGCTTTCTAAACTAAAATACTGAATAGCGTAAAGCTATACAAAAGCGACTGGCGTATTATACTTTTCTCATCCGCTTCTCATATAAGAGGATTTATTTTCATGCCAAATTAAAATGCTACAATACGATTATTTTAATTGGAAATAAATTTTTATTTATATCTTACTAAAAGTGTGGCACTCATTTCAAACAATTTGTTTTCATGGCATTCTTTATTATTTAAATTTTGTATTTCAATTCCAAATTAAAGAAGGCGTAATGCTTAAAAAAACTTCTACATACATTTGTTCTTTCAAAAAAGTAATGGTGTCTGGTGTTATATCAGTTAAAGCTAGTTTATATCTGTTTTAATTTTTTCCGGTATCAATAATATTCTAAGATACCGGAAAAAATTAAAATATCTATATACTGGCAAAGTAATATATACTGGCAAATCTATATCCGGAAAAGGCCTTCACTACATTAATATTCTAGTTTATATCTTTGTTACTATCAAGAAATATATGAAAACGTTTATAACTAATTTAACACAAACTTTAAAAATTCGAAATCCATCTTTTTCCAGAATTCAAAGAGGCATTTATGCTCTTCGATAAGGATGAAGATGGCACAATCACGATGGCAGAGTTGGGTGTTGTCATGCGATCCCTAGGACAAAGACCATCGGGTAAGTTTGAAAGCAAGGATCAGCAAATTTACTTTGATGATATTTTTTAGGATTTTTTTATATTATTATAAAGCCGTTTCAAGTTTTTTTTATATAAGTATCTTACAATTTGAAAGAATTTGTCTTATGAACAAAATGGTCGTAAAAGAAAGGAGGATTTTAAAAAGAGGCCATTTTTGGCCTGCGAGTGTAAAGTGAATACGCATCAAACAATTGTTTTTTATCTATTGTAAGGGGGACAGTGACATTTATTTAATTGCGGGGTACTGGGAACATAGATAGAATGAGCGAAGTTCAGTTCATTGTACCCCGTAACGACGGGATGCATGTCCACTCGTATTTTCGAAACTTGAGGCTTAATTTTCAATAAGCTTGGTATATAAGGGTTTTCCGTAATACTCTTTTTGTTTCTTAAGTCAGCTAAACGAGATTCAAGATGTCTTCATGGTGCACTTTTCTATTTCGTGCAATAAAACTGAGAGCTCAAGATGACGGATCCAATATGGCTGCTGTTGAAATATATTTCAATATTTATGTTTTTTAATGGAAGGTGAGAATGCATTGACGGATCGAGTGTGGAACTCGACTTAAAAAACAGTACTACCCACTAAACTCACCTCCCCTCACTAGCCAGATAATGACCCTTGAACTGCTTTCGCATTATTTCAGGGCCACGCGCAGCGAACTCGTCGGCCTTCGACATCTTGGTTGGGCTTGCTCGGCTACCGCTGACGTTTCTGTGACTTCCTCGATAGAGTGGCCTCCCTCAACGACGGGCATCTCTTCGTCCCCGGTAGATGGTTATTCTGAAGCTCTCCCTCCTTTGCGGCGCAGTGGTAGTACTATGGGACAGCTATTCCACCTTAAGGTGTCCCGTATAGACTCTATACATAGAGTATCCTAGCGGTTAGCTTTTCGTTTAGTTTGACGTATGCCTTGCGGTACCACCTGAAGGCTTTCTTCGTCATTCCGACTTTGACATCTGCAGCCATGCTCGCTCCAAGATGTCTCCTCACGCACATTCACCCCATCCCAACAGCCTTCCTGGTGGCAGAGCATAGTTTAGTCTTGCCCTCTGCATCGCCGACCGCCTCGATGAGGACATTTCCATTCCTCATCTTCCTGACACCCTTTAGTTTGACACCCAGGGTTTCCAGCAGCACTTTAACTCTCGCTCCTTGCTCATTTCTGGTCGTCGTATAATAGAAACCCAACAGCTTGAGCGCGATTTGGTCGTCGCGCTTCGCAACGACCATATGTTATGTTCTATGCTCTTTAGATAAAAATGACTAAATTTGTATTTGATTTAAAATGCAGAAGGAAATTCCTTTACTTCAGCGTATACTTCCGTATCTTTCTAATAAGTCATACAATCAGATAGTTTGACCATAAAATTAAATTTTTGATTTTTCATTATTATTCCGAGGATATTTTAATGTTTTATTATTCATTGTTTCGATTGCACACCCAACTACCACCTTTATGCACGAAATTTGTGTAAACGTCAGTCCCACTAAACCACTGTTACTTTGTGGGGGGTGGGGGGGGTACGACAAGGACTGGAAACCGAGACTCTTTTTTTTTTTTTTTTTTTTTACAAATCACAGACAGACAGTCTGAGTTCAGGGGGTCTCAAAACGTGGACATTTGACAAAAACCAGGTTTTTAATCGTTGGAAGTGGTATTGCGAACATAAAAACAATGAAATTTTGTGAAAAAACACACACGAGATAAAAAAGAAATGAAATAAGCAAAGTTTTGATGAGAATGTGCCCACTACTCGGGCAGATTTTTTCACTGTTAATGTTATTTTTTACGAATAAAACAAAAACTATATATCCTATCAAAAAGTGACCAATAACAAATTTGTAGATCTTTTTTTAATGCACAATTTTAGTTGAATTAAAATTTGTCGCATCTTGCATAGTTTGGCCGTAAAATTGGATTTTTGGATTTTTACTTAGTTTTTATGCAATAAAAATGTGAATTTTCTATTTTTCAAGAAAATTCAAAAAGTCGTTATGATAATATTGTAAGGCGTGCAAAAAGAAACATTTTTATTATCTTGACTTTTTTTCGTATCGTGCGTTGTTTGGCTAAAAATGTTAATTTTCGTTTCTTCTTTTGGATATTGAAAATGCTGTAACTCTGAAAATTTTCATGTTATCGAAAAATGTAACTATAATCAATTGTTTGACTTTTCGAGTACTATAAACAGCAGCACATATAATTTCAAAATGTTGAAAAAACATGGTCTCAAAAATTTTCAAAATGCGCTCACTTTTTGAATTTTTATCCAAAATGGCTGGCTAACGAACTTGACCTTCAGTTTAGGAGACTTAAGGAGTATACCACAGGAAAATCGAATCGAACAATTCTTTCGAAAGTTATCGTGCTAGCAAACTAAAAATATACATACTAACAGACTAACAGACAGACAGACACATTTGTAAAAACCTGTTTTTTGGGTTCAGGGGGTCTCAAACCGTGGACGTTTGACAAAAACCGGGGGGGGGGGGACAAATTTTACACAAATCTAATACCTTCTCTAGATGAGAATGTAAAAATATTTAATTTTCAAAATGTCTTGAAAATACGTGTATCACATTTTTATACATACGGAATTATCGTCATTTACATTACCATCATTGTACGTCATTTAATTAAAATTTTCATTAATTTTTTCTTCCATTTTAATTTTTAAGGCAAATAATAGTTTTATTTTATTTGTTTTACATTTTTATATAAGTAACTTTTTTAATTTACTGGTAGTATTTTTAATTGGCACACTGTTTGTCAAATTCTTGTAGACAAATTTGAAACAAGTAAACTAAAATTATTATTTTCTTTAAAAATTAAGTCACAAAATTTCCATTAAATGATGTTCAATGATGGTAGTATTAAGGAAGATAATTCTACATGCATAAAAATGTAATACATGCATTTTTGAAACATTGAGTAAATAAAAAGAACAAAAAATCAAGCAAAAAGACAAAAGTCACATTTTCTGTTCCTTGGTTATATTTAACATCTCCGAAGCCTCTATAATTATAACGAATTTGGTGTGATAGGTGTTATCATATTTGATTATACTTATAAAAAAAAAAGTAGTTTTTATCAAATTTTAAAAATATATTACGTTTCCAAAATCTTAAAGTTGATTACATCTTCGTAAGTCATCTCAGAACACGGAGAAAACCTTCCAAAAAAAGGGGGCCACTGGAAAAATAATTTATATTTAAAAAAATGTGTAGGTTTAATGAAGCCAAATCCAGATTCACAAACGATTTTTTTTTTTAATTGTTTGAATAATGTATATATAATGTGTAATTTTCAGAACGTGCAGAATACCATTGTGGTTTGAATAAATATAAAATCGCACGGAAGATGATAGAAAACATAATTATATGTAATTCTTGTCTTTTTTTTTTAAATGAGATTTCTTATGTAGGGTAGAAGGGGTTAATAAGTGTGATAATGGGCTTAATGTGATAAAGGTAAAATCTAGAATGAAAAACAAATTAGTTATTAACTTTCTTTCATAATGATTACATCTCCTAATATTCGTAGGAAAAAGGTGGCTGCCATCGGTTATTGCTTTAACCAATTATTTTCAAAGAAGCTATATAATTCTAGACTCAAATTCGTAACTGTGTCAACTGGTCTTTTGATTTGAATTTTTCGTGCATGAAGCACCTTTAGGTGAAATTTTTTAGAAATAAAGCAAGATATTACATTTTTGTTGCATGTGCATTGTTTTTTTTTTAATTTCACAATTTTATTATTTTTAATGGCACATTATGACAGAGTATAAGTATTAATCAGAATAAGGGGTAAGTGTTATATCTATTTTTTCTTTTTCTTTTTCATTATGAAATACGAAAATCTTTCAACAATTTGAGGTCTGTTCGAGACATCAATAATTAGCCTCTTTTTTGTCATAAAAATGTAAGTAGATTATATTAATTTGTAATGAACATTTTAATATAGTAACTTACACAGACAAATTGATTTCGATATCAAATAATCTAAAATAGGTGAGTTTTTCGACATAACTGAAACTTTATTCCAAATTAAGATTTTGGTTACTTTTTATTTTTATTCATATTCTTACAAATGACATAAAACTGAAAGCAAAAAAATTAAAATCAATTGATGTTTAATTTATAGTTACGAAAGTACAATGTTGTAAAGTTAAGATTTTATTGTTTTTTTACACGTCTCATACTTACCCGTAATGAATGAATATCTGAAGTTGTCGACACGCTACCACAGAAAATTAATAATATTTCTTGAGGCAAGTTTTTCTTAATTGAAAAAGGAAAATATTAACAGAAAAAGTTGAAAGATAATTATGGCAACACTTTAAAGAAGACTCTTCTCACGTATTTGAAATATCACTAATAAAAGTATAACTTTGTAATTTTGTATCACACGTACCCCTATCGGCCCTACTACTAGCGTATGTTTTATTGTTTGCATGGAAATAATGAGCTTTATTTATTCAATATACTACATAAAGAAAATAAGCCCTTAATAATTTTTCTCCAGCCTAAATCAGATTAATTAAATAGATTAAAATTCATTTTTAAATTCTCAGTTTAAAAGTGACTTTTAGGTGACCTTAGTTTATCATATTGGAAATATGGTATGCACCTATATGTCTATAAGATAATATATATATATATATATATATATATATATATATATATATATATATATTAAAAAATAAGGTTAAACAACCACCGCAGGGTCTCACTGGGAGCTCCTGCCATCTAAAAAAAAATGGCAGCGGCTCCCAGTAGGACCGCGGTAAATCCCATTCATGGCCGTGAGATGAGTGGTCACAGGACACGATGAAATCACAACGACAGGCCGG
>CAKNWW010307628.1:1150-12894 GCA_932074435.1 Andricus kollari | reverse complement strand
ACCAAATTATCACCAGGGCTATCCTGGTGATAAATACAGTTACGCACATATACATTTTTATATGAAAATGAATGTTTCGAGGATAATAAAAAATAATACAAAATCGTAAATTTTGTTTTTGTTTAATTATTCTTTTAAGGGGTCTTTTAGGGCCTTAAATACACGTACATGACACTCATTGAAGGTATATTAGTCAAAGACGAATAAAATACTAATTTTCGCATGTAGATTTCGGTATGGTATTCGACATTAATCAAAACCATTTTTGTCATAGCAGAACTGTTCCACGTATAAATTCGATGTTAAGTAAAGTTAATTTTGAAATGAAAAATAATACAATCAATTGATTAACGGATCTACATTAGTTTGTTACATTAAAATACATAAATTCGTACAGGGAAAACTGATTCGATGAAGAAATGGGGACATAACATTGAAATATATCGAAAAATCACTGTTTTCAAAGTTTGAAACTTCAAAAAGTTTCCGCTAACTGAAGATATCATTTTAAAAATCTGAAGAAAAAAATCATGGAGACTCATTTTGATATGTAGAAAAAGATTTTTACTAGCCATAATCGATATAAAAAAATTTTCATCCACCCTATCAGGTATCCCTGTATAAATATATACGCGATTTAGAAAACAAAAGTCGTATCTGTAAATTTTAAATTTATTTTCCGCCAGAATGAAACTTTGCGAAAGTCTTTCATCAATATTTCATCAGTTCATTATCTACTCAATTATTTATCCATTTACTATTATCAATTCATTTTCGTTTGTTTTTATCTTGACTATCACTTTATTGTTAATTTATTATTATTATTAGTTTATGTGTATATATTTTTAATTCATTAATTATTTATTTACTATTTAATACATTTAACAGTAAACATTTTTTACCATCTTTGATCAGTTGAAGATTTATGTAATTATAATTACAATCCTTAAAATTATTGATTTTACCTACTTTTTCACTTTATTTATAGCTTGTACATTTAAACAGTATATTATGCACCTAGGGGGAGAAGAGGGGCATACGATATTGGTGCATATGATATTTTTTATAACAAATGTATGATTTCAGACATTTCTCGGAATACAGTCATGCTTTTAGTCCATATTAGATTTTGAATAAAGAAGCATAAAATTTATGTTAACTTATTACAAAATAACAAAAATCCAATAAAAATATTGTCGGGAATTTTTGGTAATTTACGGTATCTATATAGAGGTGATTTATGGTAACTTGCCATCAATTTCCAAAAATTCAAATAAAAAATGTCTATACATGTTCGGTCATTTATGTTAATTTAACAGCTCAATATGGTGACATACCATAAATTACCCAATATTCATTTTTTTAAAGTTTCCATAAATTTCCGGTTTATGTAAATTTGCGGTCATTTATGGAAATTTTACCGGTAAATATGGAAAATAATCATAAATTATCCAACATTCATCTGGTTAAATTTTCATCAATTTCCGGAAATTTATGAAAATTTTCGGTCGTTTATGGTAATTTGACCGGCAAATATAGAAAATTACCATAATTTACCCAAAATTCATTTTTTTATATTTCCATAAATTTCCGGAAATTTATGCAAATTTTCGGTAATTTGTGGTAATTTTACTGGTAAATATGATAAATTACCATAATTTACCTAATATTCATTTTTAAAAATTTCCGGAAATTTATGAAAATGTTTGGTCATTTATGGTAATTTTATCGGTGTATATGGTAAATTACCCAAAATTCATTCTTTTTAATTCCATAAATTTCCGGAAATGTTCGGTAATTTGTGGTAATTTTACAAGAAAATATGGTAACCTACCATAAATTACCCAGAATTCATGTTTTCAAATTTCCATTAATTTCCGGAAATTTATGAAAATTGTCGGTAATTTAAGGTCATTTGATCAGTTATATATGGTAACTTTCCATAAATAACCGCAAAATTGTATTATCTGCAACCAAAATTTCCTCACAGTTTTTACGGTGCTGATGATAGTAAAATGCGAGCTCATAGACACATAATTTTCATTGTTCACCTCTGACGTCACTTTTCAGTCCCTAGGGAGTAAAAAGTAGAGCCTTAGCCCCGCTTCATAGGCGACGAAAAGGGCTGAAATCATGCATGTGTTATAAAAAAGTATGTTATATTTATTTATACGTTTATTTATTTAAAGATATCAAAAATCTTATTCATAAGATTCACGAAAATTGAAACTATTAAACTTATATTCCAAAAAAGGATTTAAAATATTTTTAAACCGATATTTTCTGAAGGTCTCCGTGGGAATTAAATTCATTTCAAATATATGCTACATTTTGGAATTCGAAACAATGCCATAAAGATTTATTTTGAAGGTATTACTGGGATATTAAGAAACATTGACATTTAAAACTTATAATAAATAGCGCGGAGTGTGTGGAGAACAATCTTGCACCCAGGAAACAAAAATCCATTCACTTGCTTTGAATGGGTTTCGAAGTCGTTTGAATAGCGTATCTGTCACTGGAATTCCAGAATGCCGCCGATTGGATTCCAACAGAATTTTACTCGTTATTATTTTTTTTTCAAACTTATAAGCCGCGAAAGCCTTTACATCCTCTAGAACTAAAAAAGCGAAAGGAATCTAGTAGCCTTGCGTATGATTTCTCTTAATCTCTCAATAATTTATAAATTTTAAAAATCATGTGAAATATTGCAGCCTAACCTCAGAAAAGTCGGGCTCATTCAAAACGAGGTAAACCGATTCAATATGACTTTGCTTGAAATGTACACTGTAGTACACTGCAGATTCGCAGCCATTCGAGAAACTGACCGATTCACATAGTCGCAAACCGATTCAGTTTTAAAAATCTCAATCTGCAAATGACAGATACGCAATTCACGGAGTCGCATTTTTAATGGGTTCTTTTTTTCTTGGGTTATTAATAGTTTTACTTGTGAATATTTCTTAATTACGCATATTTAAAGCAAATGGTCAATCATTGGGGTGTGGCCAACCATTATATCCATTACCCTATACGCAGCATATAACAGATAGTGAACCTCCTTCTCGTTACGTTTTTCTCTTGCTTCTATTATATCGTTAAACTCTTTGAAATCTTTTAAAATCTTCTGAAATCTTTGAAATATTTTTCGAGATTGTTTTATTTATTCTATGATTTATGTAAAATTTTAGTTTCATTTAAAGTTCGTAACCATTTTAAATCTTTGAAGTATTTGTGAAACCTTCCACTCGTGAATCAATACATTACTACAAACAAACCTTTTCGAAGAGATATGAAAAGTGAATAATTGTCTCCATAAACTATTGCCGACCGATTTTCATTCTATTGAGCGGTATGTATGATAATTCCTAACGAATAGTTTAAAGAAGATCAAATCGAAGGCGAAGAAGTTGTCGAAGCCAACGAATCAAAAATTGTTCGCGTGGAAACCAAAGAAATGACGCTTTGTGAAAGAATAGGGGATTTTCGAGTTAATGCAAAGGAATATCTTGAAAAATATCGGTTCAAAATCGGTTCTCAAGACAGAGATGTGAAAACCTGTACATCGTACAAAGTTAAAGTTTTATTAAATTGGCGGATTTCCATGAAAGCCAGTAAAAGAAGGGTTTTCGAGTCACTGAACACGAACAATTCCAAAAGTGGACTTAAAAGTTGAAAAATTCGTTAAGTTGTTAGATTTCTATGAAAGTCAGTACGAGGGAGTTTATCGAGTCACATTCTTAGAATACAAAGGCTTAAAACTCAAAAAGTTGACATAAACTTTGAAAATTTTATTAAGATGGTATATTTTCATGAATATCATAACAAGGGAGGTCTTCGAAGCTGCAAATACAAATTTTGGATCGAAACTGAAAAATTTGACTCAAATTTTAAGTCAACTTGTATTTTGGAATTTTAACCCCAAATTTGTATTCTAAAAACTCGAGAAAAAACCCTCGTATTAATTTTCGTGGATTTTGATGGCATTAAGCGGGTTTAACTTGCCTTCAGTTTCTACCCTCTTGAATAGAATTAAAATGTGTTTATTCATTTACTAAGGAAAGTACTTTTTTTTTTAATTTCTGGCTGAACATTTTAACAACATCGGAACATCATCAATCATCATTTATCATAAAGGTTTGAACGTTTTAAACTGCCCAGTAAAGCCCATGCAAAGTTTTTTTTTTACTTTAAATTCAATAGATTCTATCTTCTTTATGCACGTGTTTTTACCAATCTCTTCCAAACGTGCAAAACCTGCCAAAGACTGCACAAGCGAACGAAATTCAAACGCATCCTGATTTGTATTCTGTTCGCAACTTGCGTCGAATCATCGTGTTCGAGCAGCGGCAAGTGAAATACAATGAAATCCAGAGCTTCGGTTCTTGCAATGGCAGAATATTCTAATCCAATAACGTATATATACATCTTCTATTTCCTTTGTGTTTACAGAATCAGGCAAATTTACTTATCCATATCCAAACTACCAAAATCTATATGAAACCAGTTTTACAATCGTATCATAAAATTCAATTATATAGATCCTAATAAATTCAACTGAATGCAATTAAGTTATAATATAATAACTGCCTTTAAAATTAATTCTAGAAATTTCTCTATTTTTTCCTATAAATTTTATTCACTTTCAAAACATTTCACGAAAATTTGGAAATGTCCAATGCAGATACTTCAAACATTTTAATTTTTCATACCGAAGTTTCATCAATCAGGAAATGTGGACAAACTTATTCTATCCTTAGATATGCAACTTATGGTCGAGAAAGCAATTCCATTAAATCTTGAAAAAGTGACTAGTAGGGTATGGTGTAGGCTCCAATTCTTTTTTTAATCGAAAGTACTTTCCCTAAGTCTCTTAAAAAAAAGTTCGGTGACATAATATTACATACTTAAGGTGGTTCAAAAATGTTTACAAAAATTTTATCCTGAATTTTATTTCATTTAGCGAAGAAATTATGAAGGATAAAAAGTAATATTCTACTTCTTTTAAGTTGAAGGCATTCTTGGCGTACTGTAGTTCTGAAATATTTCGAAAAATATATATACAATTTCACGAATCCTATATTATTCATTTAAAAAAACTATCATGAAATAGTATACCTATTATGCATCGAGGGAGGGAAGACGAGTTCTGCAAACATCTTGCTCGAAAAAAATGGCTCCCTCCCGTGGAGCATACGATATTTTCTACAACACACAACACACGTAACAGGGGAAAAAGGTCGGAACGTGCTGCCCTCTAGCAGAAAATCTTGTCAATAACCATGAAATTCGCCGGGACGATTGAGAAGATTAAAGATTAGGTACAGGGCAGCGTGATACGAGTTTTTTCAAAGTTAGAAGTTTTTTTCCCACTGTCACTGATCTTTCCGACCTGCCTAATTGAAGAAAATACTTTAAAAATATACACAAATGGATTTCAAAATGACATGTTGCTTTTTTTTTTAATTTTATATATTTTTGTCCCCCTGTAGCCCTGGGGTTCGCGACAACTTCATGAAGGTAGCTAACTACTGTTAAGTTTTAATTGTTTTTATCATTGCTCGTATGTCGTATTGCATATGAATATTGGCAGTAGTTGAGGCTCCGAATTAAATAAGGTGACATAATGTTTTGGCTCAAGTTATAAACACATTTTTAAAAACGATGAGATGACAATGCACTCGAGCCAAAAAATGTTGTGCCTCTTATACGATACGGAGCCTCAATTTATATCTGAATGTAAATGTATGGAACGGGGGTATTGAAAGAAATTTCTAATATTTGTACTTGTTCGAAACCACTTCAATCTTCTAGTAATTTAAACTTAATATAGAATAATAAACGAAACTAAAGGATTTTGATTTAAAATATCGAAATTGAAGATGCATCTCAATCTATAATAGAAATATATGATCCTTTATTTTATAAACGTAAGACAAAAGTCACAGAGTATTACAAAAATAAGTATATAGTCTATATATAATTTCAAATAACGCGCAGCTCCTTCTGACTTCATATGAAAACTGTGACTTTTCCTAAGTATAAGATATTACAGTATATCCTTCTTCAGAGAATAGCTTCGACTTCAGCTAGAGAATAGCACGAGTTAATGACACTTCAGTCAAAACGGGTTTCGAAAAATGTTCAAAACAACGTTGAGTGTTTGTAACCTAAGGGACCGTTCAAAAAATACATAACGCTATTAGATCGGGAGTTTTCCCCACCCCCCCCCCCTCCCCACGTCTCCTAATTAATGCTTTTTCTATAGTAAATGTATGTAACTTTAACACGGGCGTAACGATGGAGGTGATCACCACCCCTTTCCTAATAGCGTTACGTATTTCTTGAACAACCCCTAACTCCAAACTTTTTAAATCTCACATTTACGCTTCTGAGGAAAATTTGCCAGTAACTGAACTGATTTCACTTTTTTTCTGCATTCAAATAGAGAGAGCTCAATTCTTCGGCATTATAAAAATTTTCTAACGATCACATCATCCAATATAGTTTCACTAGCGTTAGGACGTTTTCATTATATTATACAATCGCCAGTTTCATGACTGAGGGCAATGAAAAAGTCGAATAAAGACCAAATTGTAATTCATAAACATTTATTTAAAATAAAGTTTTTAAAAAAAAGTAGTATTTTCGAGGGAAAATTGAAATATCTATTAGATATAAATTTCTAAAATCAGAGTTTAAAGTAATTCAGCTTATTCGACTTTTTTACCCTTCATACAAAAGTTAATCTCTAATTGTTTTGAAATTCACTCACAGCTCTTTTCATGTATAATTTCTCACGTTTTTATAGATATTTATTTTCAAAGTCCCTGATTTCCGAAATATGATTCACTTCCACTTCAAGGAGAATTCAATGATTTTCCCGCAAGTGCAGCTGCTTTCGAAAGAACAATCTGGATGTCCATCGACGGAAAATTCTGAAAGAAAAGAGCACTTTATAACTTGAAAGTTATGCAATTTTATTTACATCATCAAGGAGAATCGTTACAAATTAAGAATGTCAAAAACTGGGAACTATATCAAATCAATTGGAATCAAAATCTTCTTCATCTTCTGAAATTGAAAGCCTTTGAGTTTAAGTTATTGAATTTTTCAAGCATTCACATTATCCCCTGTGTGCACACTAGGGTGGTCCAAAAATGCATTGGAAATTTTGTTTTCTTATATTTTTATGAATAATACCCGGAAATTTGTTCGAATCCATACACAAAAATAAATCCTTTTTTAATGATATTTAGCGGTGGCGCAAACCCCATGAAGTTTGACACGTATTTCCTATAAGAAAAAAAAAGTTTTTGTAAATTTTATTCAGAATCCTCTATATTAGCTGAATCGAGTTGAAATTCAACATTTCTCTTCAAAATCAGCCATAGAATACGAATAAAATATTATATAATTTTAAAATATCACCCCCATAAGTCTGTTTCATAGGGTCACAAAAAAGCCCCATAAGTGAAAAAATGGAGTTTGCGAGTTTTTGGCGCGAATTATGATTTTTTTGCGGTTTTTTTGCGAATTGTTTCTGCTACATAAAACAGCACTTTATACTGATAATTAGATGTTTTAAAAAATTGTGTACACAATTTATTCTTGTTTTTAGCAATTTTATCTTACAAGGGGGGTTAGGTTGGTGTCCGGCGCCGATTTTTTTGTTACTTTGCAGGTGAAAAGAGCATCCCAGGCTATGAAAAAAAATACAAAAATTTGAGCAAACTTTCACATTTAGGGGATGAAATCACCCCTTCTACATTTTTGAGTCTTCAAGTGTTTAAAGAGGTAACATTGCTTTTTGTTTATTGTTTTTACACAACATTTTTCTAATTAATGCTGTATTACAATATCAGCGTGAGTTGTAAAAACACTTACCCTCTAGAGTATCATCATTCAGAAAATCTACCCCTAGAATGCTTCGCCATATGACATATATGTAGTTTAAGATGTTGGACTTTGTTGCTGCAAACATCTTGTTTTGATACTAAATTCTATTTCTGTAAGTAAAGGATTCAAATATTTAGTTTGGGTAATCAATAATAATATAACTGATTTTTCGTAAAATGGTGGCACTTGTTCTTATATTAATAAACCCTTGTCATGTAAAAACGATATGTGTGAGGGAAAGTGTATGTGTGTGCAATTTTTCAATGGAAATATGTACATGCCTGATCCTAAATAAAAATTCTTTAAACAGTTCTGTTATATGTATCATCATCAAAATTGCCTGCTAAACGAAACGTAAAAAGTCTTTTAGGGGTAGTTTTTACATAACAAGGGTTAATTAATATAAGAACAAGTGCCATCGTTAACCAAAAATCAGTTATATTATTATTGATTGTCCAAACCAAATATTTTAATCCTTTACTTACAGAAATGTTATATTAATAAATATATTTCTTATTCATTGATAATATTATAGGAGTGGACGACACGTAATTTAGGGGTGATACTTAAGAGAACTTAATATCAAAACAAGATGTTTGCAGCAACAAAGTCCAACATCTTAAACTATACATATATGTCATATGGCGAAGCATTCTAGGGGTAGATTTTCTGAATGATGATACTCTAGAGGGTAAGTGTTTTTACAACTCACGCTAATATTGTAATACAGCATCAACTAGAACAATTTTGTGTAAAAACAATAAACAAAAAACAATGTTACCTCTTAAAACACTAAACGACTCAAAAATGTAGAAGGGGTGATTTCAATCCCTAAATGTGAACGTTTGCCCAAATTTTTTTTATCATAGTCTGGGATTCTTCTTTTCGCCAGCAAAGTAGCAAAAAAATCGGCGCCGGACACCAACCTAACCCCCCTTGTTAGAATAGAGATAGAAAGTCACAGAAATAATTGTTTAAACAATTTATTATTATTGTTAATAATATTATCTTTGAATAATGCTATAAATTGCGGTTTTTTCTAAACTTTTCAAATTTTTGTTCACTTTTCACTTGGAGTGAGTTAATATTTAATTTAATACAGAAAAAATAATTGTTGAAACAAATTCTTATTGTCTATAGCTATCTTCTTCTATATCAATACTAGATTTGCTGTTTTTTTCCTGCATTTTTTAACTTTTGTCCATTTCTCAATTAGAATAAAGTAATAATTAATTCAAGTTAACAAAAATAATTGTTTAAACAATTTATTATTATTGTTAATAATATTCTCTTTGCTTAATGGTAGAATGTTGCAGTTTTTTCTGCAATTTTTAACTATTTGTCTATTTTTCACTGGGAGTGACTTAATAATTATTTAAGATGAGCAAAAAGAATTGTTTAAACAAATTATTATTGTTAATAACTATCTTGATTTATATTAATGCCAGATAGTTGCGGTTTTTTAATGAAATTTTTAACTTTTGACCTACTATTCAATTTTGCTTGTAACTAGAATAAAAATCAAAATTCCGCTTCGAGCCACCAGACAAAGACTTCAAAGACTTCAAATTATACCTTCTTGATTGACACATACTATACAGGGTACCAGCCCTAATAGCACGGAACGTTCCCGGAACGTGTAAAGTGTCCGTCGCTTAGGAACGTTCCTCTGGAACGTCCCAAACATAAATTACCGTTATTGTTATTATTATCAATAAATATCGCGTAAACCGTAAGCGATAGGACAAAATCGATGTCAGTTTATGATATGGATATCATATTATAGATATAGTATATGCGGTACTCAAAACTAAAAAATGACATCCATTTTTACCTATCTCTTACGGTTTACGAAATAATTGTTGTTAAAAATAACAATAATGGAAGGTTCCCCTCAGGTCCAAATGGAACGTTCCACTGAAACGTTCCGAATGTGCCCGCAGAACGTTGCGTGCTATTAGGGAGGGTACCCATCGCGAAAAAAATCCCACTTTGAATGCATTATTAATTTCTAATAAAGTTATTTGATGCATACACGTTAAAATGTGTTGCGAAATAATCAAGTTCATAATAATCTAATTAATTATTAATTAATAATTAATTATTCGGTACATTCTGTGTATGGAAACCTGAAGTGCAATATTGTACGTCGGGTTGCAGCGTACCTGTTCCGTTCGCGAGGTCCGGTTGGGACTGGAGGTGAATTGTTCATGTGTTTTGTGTGTTTTACAGTGTTTTGTGCCTTTCGCACTGACTTCTGGTGTTGATTTATTGGAATAAACGATAAGAAAAATATATGAATCGCATAAATATTTGAAAAATTGAAGAAAAGAGGTGGGTACACAGATCTCCTGGGTGTGCGGATAACGTGGGTAAAGTTGGACATGCACACAAGGGTTAGACATTGGGAAAATAGCAAAAATAATTCACTTAAAAAAGTAGAATACTATTTAAAAAATGATTCTTGTTAAGGTTCACTTATTATTTGTTCAGAACTAAAAAGGCAAAGCAAAGTTATACATTTCAGACGAAAACGCAACTTTCTAGCACTTATCTAAGATGTATATCATTAAGCTATTTCCCTTTCGGCGAGCCTCGAGGGGTAAGCGTGACACTACCCGATTCGGGTAGTGTTTTTTAGGTGGATTTGTAGTAAATGGGCTCACCACACCCACGACCCAAGATAATATAGTTATAAACAATAATCAATTGTTTAAATAAGCATATTTGTTAACTTGCATTAATTATTATCTCTCTAAGTGAAAAGTGGACAAAAAGTTTAAGAGTTCAGGAAAAAACACAACTTTTCAGCACTTATCTAAGATAAGATAGTTATAAGCAATTATAAATTGTTTAAACAACTATTTTTGTTAACTTGCATTATTTATTACTTTAATACTCAGGTAGCAAAAAAACTCCGTGAAGGTTTCCTGAAACTTCCATTGTAACGTTGGGAATATTGCACTGGAAAATTATAACAAGGTTCGGTCAATCACGAAAATGTGCGCTTGTGAGTGAATGTTGCACGGCAAGTTTCAGGACAGTCTGGAAGATTTATTTAACTTAATTCGATTCGTAGTAGTTTTCTATGGGACCTACGGCTGAGCAGTGGTTTTTTTAACCCTCCTAGTATATCACCAGACACACGTATTATGATTATTTCCCAAATTGATTTAAAAACAGCAAAACTAAAAAAAAAATTTTTTTATTATTTTTTGGTTTTACTTTTTATTATAAATATTGGAAATAATCATGATACGTATGCCTGATGGTATACTAGGAGGGTTAAAAAAACTACTGCGAATTCGTAGGTCCCATAGAAAACTACTGCGCATCGAATTAAGTTAAATAAATCTTCTAAATTATCCTAAAATTTGCTGTGCAACATTCCCCCACAATCGGAGATTTTCTTGATTGACCGAACCTTGACCGAAACTTGGCCTAACCTTTCAATGCAATATTCCCAACCTTACAATGCAAGTTTCAGGAAATCTTGATGGAATTTTTTGTGCTATTTGGGTAAGTAAAAATTGGGTAGAAAGTTAAACATTTCAGAAGAAACCGACACTATATTGCATTAATAAAGAAGAAGATAGTTATAAAAAATAATAATTTGATTAAATAATTATTTTTGCTAAATTGAATTAATTATTAGCTCACCCTATGTGAACAGTAGACAAATAGTTATAAATTTCAGAAAAAAACCGCAATTTTCTAGCATTATTCAAATTGAATATTATTAATAATAATAATAAATTGTTACAACAAATAATTTTACCTTTAAATAATTATTTAACTCACTCCAAGTGAAAAGTGAACAAAAAGTTGAAAATTTCAGAAGAAAC